>JAHUTJ010011115.1:0-10792 GCA_036250325.1 Characodon lateralis | reverse complement strand
GTTGCTGGATTTAATGATAGTATGGAAATCTCTTGACGTTGCTGCCCCCATCTGTGGGGGTCTGACTCTGTGTCTAACTGTGACACCTTGGCAACGTCCAAGATTCTGCTGGCACCAACTTAATGCTCACCTTCTACAGATGATCCACATGGCCCTGTCTTTTAGTGTTTAACCCTTTCTCTCTCCTAGACATGGCTACTGACTGAGCTTCTACTGTGACTAACTCTATGTGCTCTCTTTCAGATTCTAACCTTGAAATCTGGCTCAGAGTTTATCTGCTCTTTTTTTCTAGGTGAAACGAGTAAAGGAGCTACATCCATTAACATTTACTTTTCCTTCCCATAGAAAGGACTCCTGGATCAGTGCTTCTTTGTTCTTTTTGTGTCTCTGCTCTGTTCTCTCAAACCCCCAGTCGGTCGAGGCAGATGGCCGCTCACACTGAGCCTGGTTCTGGTTCTGCTGGAGGTTTCTTCTTGTTAAAAGGGAGTTTTTCCTCTCCACCGTCGCTACATGCATGCTCAGTATGAGGGATTGCTGCAAAGACAAACGCCAGTGACTGTCCACTGTCTCTTCATGCTCATCCAGGAGGAGTGAATGCTGCAAGTCTCTGACTGGATGAAATCTGTTGGATTTCCTTAGATAGAAAAACGTTTTATCCAAGTTTAATAAATAACTGAATCTGACTGCACTGTTAAATGGTTAGGATTAATTGGAATGTATGAACCTGACTTTTGTGAAGAGCCTTGAGATGACGTGTGGTGAATTGGTGCTATATAAATAAAACTGAATTGAATTGAATCTTTGTAAACATGGAGCAAGTCCTTGGAACTTCGACCACTGGCCTCCTGAGCGATTAACATTCCATGTCAGATTCCTGCTAAAATGGTTCTGGTAAACACTAGATCCCTGGAATAGAAAACTTTTATCCTGAATGATTTCTTCACATCTATGGGCTGGACTTCCTCCTGGTGACTGAAACCTGATCAAGCGTTGGCGAGTCCAGTGTTTTCTCTAAACTGTTGCCACCAGACTGTACATACTTTAATGCTGAACTTGGCTGAATGATGGCACTCATTGTTTAGATCGGTTAGATAAAACCTTCTGGGTTCCCCAGTGATTCTATTCCCCCTCACCTTTTTAAAGATGTTTTTAATACCATAGGACCCTCTGACCTGGCTGGTGTCAATAGCAGTATTGCCACATGTGGTCTCTAGGGTTATAAAGCAATTTTTGAATCAAAAAAGTCTTGATCCATTCAATTATTTTTCAAATTTTAGGCCATCTCCACACTTCACCTTCCTCTCAAAAATACTGGAGAAAGTAATTTTTACACATATTAATTTTTAGAGTTGTATTCCTATACTAGGACCCCTTCTTTTCTCTCTGTTTTTCCTGCCCTTGGGTCCCATTCAGAGGAAATTTTTAATTTCCTTTCATTGCTGTGCAGATGATTGTCTAAATTTCTTTGAAAAAAAAAAACCCAGGATGCTCACTCTGTTCATCCTTCATTGAAATGCCTAAATTAAATCAAAGCTTGGAAGGTTTGAGCTTCAATGTTAAAAAGTTCAAAGTCATAATATTCCACCCAAGTTGCAGTTCTGGCACCCACCATGTGAACCTTGGCTGTTTGACTTCCACCAACCTAGGGGTGAAATTAGATTACCTTAGATTTGACACACACGTCAGTTCTGTAGTAAAACAAGCATGATCCAGCTGTGACAAATTGCCAAAATTTTGTCCAGGCAGGATTTTTAAAAGATCATTCATGCCTTTATTACCTCACATCTTGATTATTGCAATGCACTGTAGTTTGAGGTCAGACAGGTTGCCCTTTCCCCACCTTCCAGCTTGTCCAAAATGTTTGCCTCCTAAATCAATCACACGGACACAATCACGTTATGTCACTCCTGTGCTTGCTGTTCTTTGCTGGCTCCCTGCATGCTACAGAATTGATTTTAAAATTATTTAATTTGTCTTTAAATGTCTTAATGGCCTTGCTACACCTCATCTTTGGGGCTTGTGAATCTTATACTCTCCCCTAAGTTATTGGTTATGGCTGCCTCTACATGTTAGGCAGGCTTTTTCACTGTCTTATTTTAAATTCTTTGAGGTTTTTTTTCCCCAGGCGTTCAACACAGCCTGAGGTGCTTGTTCTTTTGAGTGAATGATTGTGTTGTTGGTTATGTCTGTTTTTACCATATTAGTTTTACTTATTCTCTTAACGTACTGCACTTTTCTCATCTGTTTGTTGTTTTAAAATGTCTTAATAAATAAATTGGATTGGACCTGTACAACTATGACTGCAGAGTTACTACAACAGAAACTGTGGTAGCTTCATTGGTGCTGCTAGCAGTTACTGTAGGACATTTAGTAGCCCAACTAAATTTACTTTAGTACCTTCACCAGCACCACAAATGTTACTGTAGTAGGGCCTACCTTTTGAAGCCTCACTTCAGTTTTTGTCATAACTTCAGTGGTGCTGCTAGATACACTGTAGTACCTTCTTTTGGCCCACTACCATTACTGTTGTGACTGTAGTGGTGTTTTTGTAGTTACGGCCATACCTTTAGTAACCCCACCACAGGTATTGCAGTATTTCCAGTGCTACTACTATAATTACTGTACCTTCTATAGCTACACTATGTAGCTTTAGTGACTTTATTGGTGCTCGTACAGTTCCTGTACTAAATTTAGTGGAACTACCACATTTACTTTAGTAGCTTCAGTGGTCCTACAACAATTACTGTAGTACATCCTGGAATCCTACTTCATTTTACTTTACTAACTTCAGTAGTACTACGGCAGCTACTGTAGTAACTTCAGTTGTGTTTCTGCACTTACAATAGTAATTTCAGTAGCGCTACTACAGTTACTAAAGTACCCTCAGTACCCCCCCTTACATTCACTGTTGTAACTTCTATGGTGCTACAGCAGTTATTGTAGAACTTTCTGTAGTTTCACTGAAGTTCTTTTTGTACCCTCAGTGGTAGTACTCCATTTACCACAGTACCTTCAATGGTACTATATGTGTGATAGTACTGTTACTTCTGGCTCCACCAGGTGAGCCGTCTGGAGAGGGAGAAGAGTCAGGAGCTGAAGGCAGAGCATAACCGTACAACTGTCACCCTGACGGAGCTGAAGACCAAACTCCATGAAGAGAAGCAGAAAGAGCTGGCAGTTACCAGGGAGACATTGCTACGGCAACATGAGATGGAGCTAATGAGGGTCATTAAGATCAAAGATGGAGAAATCCAACGTCTGAATGGACTGATCCAAAATCTGAGGGACGGATCCACAGAAAAGGTGATCACTAATTGATCATCAAGACATTTTGACTTCCATCCCTTACAACCGTTTGTCATGCATCCATCCATCCATCCATCCATCCTGAACGCATCTCCTGCTTCATTTGGAAGATTTGATTAATTGAATTAAACAATAAACCCAGCAGCAACAAAGTAATGTATATTTTAAAGATACATTAGGAACCTGATAGAAAAAACATCATATATTCTGAAAAATTGCTTTAACCAGCAGTCAACAGTTGATAATTAAGCATAACAATATATTAGACTCACCAGTGAGGTTTACTTCTTGAAGTGGAAGGAAGCTCAGCAGTACTTCATGTGTGCAAACTTCTCTATGACCTTGCTGTTAAAGTCAAATAATCCATGTATAAGTTCATTTTCAATGGACAGCAGTGCCAGGGCATTCAGTCTTTGCTGTCCCATTGTATTGAGTGTAAATGTTTTTATCCTTTTTAGAGTGGAGAAGTTTCTCTCAGATTCAGTGCTTGTCATTGGTGTTGTGATGATGATTTGGATATGTTATGATTTGGGGTTGTTTGGTTTTTGGTTTCTGGGTTTTTGTTGGTCTTATTCACAGTTCAAGTTTTGAATCATGTTTCTGTTTGTTTTCCTGGTCATGCTTTTGTTTTGTCATCTTGTTCATGTTTTGTCAAGTTTGGTTTTTGGATCTGGTTATGCTTTTGCTTCATGTTTTTCTAGTTTGTGTTCAAGAGTCTCTGTTCTTGCTCCAGCCACTTTCTATTCTTTCTGTTAATTATCTTTATCTGGTTCACCTGCTTAAAACTAATCTGTCTCCTAGCTCCACCTGGTTTACTTTCCATATATACACTCCTGTTCAGTTGTTCTTCGCGGAAACATTATTCTGATAATACTCTTGTCCTGTAGTCACGCCACGCCTGTCTCGCCAGCCTGGCCATGTCTGTTTTTGCCTGTTCTGCCTGCCCGTTTGTTTTGTTCCTGCCTCTTTTGAGAGTGAGTTTTTGTTAATTAAATTTTTTTCCTTACCGACATGCTGCCTTCTGGTCTACATTCTGGGGTCCTATATTTCGCAACCCATAACAGGAGAAGTGTCACGGTTTCAGATAAGGCCTCTTGGAAGTTGTTTTCATTAATGGACTTCAATAAAGAAAGTGCGGTGTTGTCTTTGCCGAGTTCACTGTGCTGGTATAGGGACATCAACTCGGTTTTCAGCTTTGCCTTACTTGTTATTGGCCATAGTTTAATGGTACATTCCAGTTGAGCCTCTGGAAATGACTGCACAAACTTGGAGAAAAGGGTGCAATCAATGAGTTTTGCTGCCATCAAATGGTCACTCTTAGTGAACCTCCCCCCCACTTGACTCATCACAGTGTTGCAGGCCACTTTCATGACTGTAGCCGTGTTGGTTTTCCTCCTCTTACTTTCTTCTGGATTACTTTCTTGCACAATCACATCAGCTCGTTCCCTAAGACGTCCTACATTTTTGTTGAAGGTTTTCATCGCGTGGTTGATGCCAGCTGCATCAATGTCCCATTTTTGCTGTACACTGTAAAATATGTCCACTTCTGGCATGAGCTCGGAAAAGAACTGAAAGAAGTGAAAGAACTTTGGTTCCTGCAGGTGTACAGACAGATCATAGGCCTCACTGATGGTCACCCTGTCCCATCCCTCTGTTGTGTGAATGTGGTCCAAACACTTCTTAATCTCCTCGCGGCATTCCCACACAGCATTAACAGTTCTGCTATTGAAATTCCATGATGTGGCTGGAGGTCTAGGGATGCGCCTATCTGATGTTTTGGCAAGAGCAGCTGTTCTCTTGGGTGAACAAGAGAAAAAGATGGCGAAAGTTGATAGATCAGCAAAAAACACTTTTAATTCAGAAATCCTTGCTGAGCAGATTTGTTGAAGTGTTAAGTTTAAGTGATGCGCGTAACAGTGCACAAAATGCACATTTGGATATCGCTCCTTCACAAGAGTCTGAACTCCGCACACACCTCAACTCATTATTGCAGCCCCATCATATGTTTGCGCTATGAGCTTGACAGTCAGCTTCAGAGGCTCAAGAGATGAAAATATGGCATTTCATAAACCAGTAGCCGTTTTGTTTTTCACCTCAATAAATTCACAAAACCTTTTTGTCACTGTGCCATTTACCATATAGCGCAGCACAATGACCATTTGTGATTTACAAGACATCAGTTGTCTCATCTGCCTGCACAGCAACAACAGGGTGCATTTGGCACCTGCCGAAAAACCTCATCCTTGTAAACACTGTACATACAATCTAAAAGTTCATTTTGAATGACTGCTGAGGTGCCCTTAAAATAGGGTTGAGAATCATAATGGCTCCTGAGTCTGGAGTCTCCCTCGCACATTGTCTCAAATATGCATCTAATAATGTCTACGCAGGGCACTCTCACAGTTTCTGGCAGGTTTTATACAGGTTATAATTCGGCTGAGAACATACCTGTTTTCTTCAGTCTGTCGGTTATGTTGTTCAATACCACGTTGATATGCACTGTCAAGCTGTGATGCAACATTCGTTGTGCCTAGTAAAGCTAGTAAAGCTTGATCCCATTATCCACATGTGATGCACCACTTTCGTGTTTTACCAGCTTTTCTGACAGATGTTTTAAATCTTTAAATCCGGTTGGCATCCAGACAGTTTCCCCTCCAAAGAGAAGACACGGAAAGCACAACAGGGATTTGTTCAAAATGCTAGACGTTAGCCATGTTTTCCTTTTGAACCACTCCTGGTTAAAGGATATTGTTTTATTTTTACGTTCTTGAAATATTTTGAGCAAAACTGTGCTCTTACCCTGCTAATTGAACCTTCACACTCTGCTCTTACTGGTGCAATGTGCAATCAATGAAGACTGGCTACCAGGCTGGTCCAATTTAGCCATGAAACCTCCCACACTAAAATGACAGGTGTTTCAGTTTCATTCTCCAACCCCTGTATATCTTCTTGTGCAAAACAGCACCCACTGGTGGGGCCATGCCCCACGGGCCCCTAATGCAAAAACACCACTGGTGGTTCTACAAAATCAGTCCAGACTCCTTAATACAACAGCAGTTTCATTTAGCAGCAACTTATAGCTTAGGAATCAGCATTATCAGCCAAACATGGTGTTCGGACATAATTCATCCACAGCTGTAGTTCCCATAATTTGTCCAAAACAGTCCATCTGACCAAGTTCTGAACAGTTCAACAGTTACAAACAACATGGCTTTGAAGGTCGGGCTGAAGTAGTATCCTCTCCATTAGTTTCAGAGTGGCAATGGGTGATATGAGATATGAGATTGTGATTGGTTGTGGTTGTTTCAGAATAATTTCTGATGGACTTCTCTGTGCAGGTGAGGAGCACCTTGATGGGGGAGGTGGAGGAGGCAAGGAGGAACTGGGAGGCGGAGCGCTGTCGCCTCCAGCAGGAGGTTCAGGAGGTGCGAGGATCAAAGAAGCATGCAGAGGAAGCCCTGGTATTGGCCCAGCAGGCCTGCCAGGCCCGTGCAGCTGAGCTCCGATCAGCTCATCACCAGCACCAGGAGGAGCTCAACAGAACCAAGAGAGACTGTGAGAGGGAGATCCGCCGACTGGTAGGAGGCGTTTGTCACAAACACAACTGTTCACAAACTGACAGGATTGGCTGAATTAAACCTTTGACAATATACTACAGACCATTAGCTAAGTTACCTAAGGAATTGTTTTTATTAAACATACTAAGTAACTCTGAGAAATACATTCCCAGTCATGATCATTTAAGCTTCATTTATCTGCTGATGTTTCTCCAGGTATTCTAACACATGAAGAAATCCAAATTATCCAATAGCGCTGCAGCTGTTAGTTTGCACAACTTTCCTCAGAAGGGTAATTATAGATCACTTTTCTGATCCATTGGATCCCAATCATGAGAATTTTGTTCAGTTTTAGAGTACAGAGCTGTGGGATAAATGCAGAACATGAATGGAAGACAGGAGCATACAGAGGATGGAATCACAGAAACAGAGGCGTTTCTGTGATTCATCACACACAGACTGGTACTGCACTGCAACGAAGAGCAACAATCCAGCTCCACCAACATCCCATTAGATAGTGTTCAGAAAAGTCCTTGTGATCACTGCAGAAGCTCTGATTTCATCTAGGCAGGAGAGAAAATGGACATTAACTGAAAGTGAAACAGCTGATTCAGGTTAATTTAAGTCCTAAGAGTCTTAAGATCTTCAGTTTCAGAATCCAGGACTCAGTTTTGTCAGCGATATCCTGCCAGGTTCTGGACCAGCTGCCCTTGGCATTTTATTTTTTCTTGACCTGTGTTCACACAAGGTTTAGATGGTTCACACTCAAAGTTTTGGAACTTACATTTATCAAACAAAAATCATTTATTTACTTATTTTCTAGATTGTGTTTTGTAATAGGAGGTTGAAGTTCTAATCAAAAAGAGCAGGAGACAGTCAGGTTCCCATCCTCAAAATGGTCCTGTTTTCCAGCTGGACACACTCAGGATTTACACCAGGAATCAACCTGGTTCACCCAGCAGGAAACGGATTTTACAGCTGAATGATGTTTTCTCTCATTTTAATGATTTAACGACATCCAGCAGCCTGCATGCACTCATCACTGACCAGTTTTAATTCAAGAAAATGTAACTTCATGACCCCTCCCACCTGTTGGTTACCATGCTCTCATGGTTCTGTCTGAATGACCCACCACTACCTTTTACTCTTCCCCGATGTACCTCTCTGCTACATGTCTGATGACGTGGACAGACCTTACTAACCCCCTCCACCTGTCTCCCTGTCTCTCACCCGTGTGCAGATGGATGAGATAAAGCTGAAGGACAGAGCAGTCAGTGTTTTGGATAAAGCTTTGGGGCTGCAGGCTGGACATGCCCACCGCCTCCAGTTGCAGACTCAGGCTGCTGAACAACAGATCGCTGCCATGAGAGATGCACAGAGGGTGGGGCTAAACCATCCTGCTTCTAACTCCATCCCTAACAATGCTCCTTTCATTGTAAGCCCTGCCCTTTTCCTGCTTGTTCAAAATGCATGTAAAGTCTCAGAAACGAGTTGATGGGATATCCTTTTTCTGCCCCCTGGTGGCGACATCCTTGTCATATTTGTTTTTGTTTTCCTACAAAACCACTCCAGCAACTGATTAGCTGGGGTCAAAATCTTAAAATGCAAACACATTGAAAAGATGTCCATAGTGTTGAAAAATGCCTGTTTTTTATTTATTTTAATTGGTTTTCATATACTTTCATTGAAATATAAACGAAACAGAGAAGAGCAGATTAGGGGGGAAAAGGTGTTTGAAAAGTGTTATTAAAATGATTACAGGTTAAGTGAGACACTCAATCAAAAAGGGAAGAGGGGCATCTGTACAGCTTTCGTCTTTCCAGTGTTTTTCCCCTTTTGAGGAAGCATGTATCCATGCAAAGGTCGTTCTCTCCATAACATTTATTTCCTGTAAAATTCTGAGCCAGTTTCGTTTTTCAACCATTTTAAGGTTGATTTACTTCCTGCCAATGAAATCTGTTGCAGATTTCTGTCTGGTTTCTTTCACTGTAATGGCAGATAAATTTCCTCGAAGTCTAGTACTAAATTTATCTTCACTATCTGTATAATTCTTTCACCACCTCTGAATAGTATGTATAAACCCCAGGACAGTCCCTAAATATATGAAAATGGTCTGCTGTAGTGGTTCCACCCATTCTTCAGTAATCACCATGGTCCAGGTGTCCTCACTGACAGCTCTTAATTTTCTAAGTTATTAAATCCCTAACGTGGTTCTTCCTTATAAATTCCTTCCACGCCCCTGAGCTGGATGTGGTACATTCTGTGATACATACCCAGTCTTCATCTGAGAAATAAAGCTTAGAGATTAATTTCCTTCTAATTCTACCATTATATGGACTTAATAATAAGATCGTTTTCTCTTTTTTTCTTCCAAAGGTATAATGGCTTTTTGATACTTATGCCTAAGTTGAATGTACCTAAAAATGCTGATGTCTCGATTTTCAGCAATCAGCTGGTAGAACGATGAGGCTGCGCCCTTAGCCACTAACAGTTGATCGCCCCAAATCTCCAACAAAGGGTCATAAAACTCTGAGGTGGGATCTCAGTGGAAAAACCCCAGTAATAAATCTGGGACAAAGGAGTGGTCAGGCCACGAGGCCCAAACCGCAACTGCAGTCTGCTTCAAATGAAAAACTTCTAAAAAGTCCAACTTTAACTCCTGGTTAATGTGGGATCAGCCGGATCAGCACTCACACAGCGAATCAAAACAGCTCAGCATAAAACATTTCAATCAGTATTGCATGCAACAAGTTAATACCTTGGATTAACTACTGGTGATTCTAAATCACCTAAACTATGCCTCACTTCTAAATCTATTCGATTTAACAGGGAAAAGAACCAAATTACTCTGACGTGGATTTCTGCTTTTGTCCGGCTTGAAGTAGGTCTGAAGAAAACATGAAGGGGCTGGAGCGTCACGCGTCCGTGATCACTAAAAACGGTCAGCTTCTCCTCCATCCAGAACCGGGAAAATATAAGGAACCGTTGTAGTCGACTGAACAACACAACGAGGAAAACTTGTCTCCTTGGAAACACCTCTGTGGGTTTTCACCTGCACTGGAGTGTCGGCGTGGTCTTGAGTCGGTTATGAATCTTCTGACCTTCTTGTATCAGACAGAATTCCAGCTTTTAAGCTCTTCTGGGAATGACCGCATGGAGGAAAAGTTAACTTGCCTGCTAGTTTCTGTCTCTCCAGATATGCACCTCTGCTGCGTTGTCCCATGAGACATGCTGGAAATGGTGCGAAAACTTAGCATGGGCAGGGCTAAACTCTGACTAACTCATACCTGTCTATGTCGTTCAATGAGGAAAAACAAAAATATATTCACATCATCACATTCTTTTGGTCATCAGCTTTGATAACCCTGAGACAAAGTGAAACAACAATAAAGGAAACAAAAATATCAAGATAACCAAATAATGGGGTCATAGCTTAGTCATGCATTTCCAGTCAGGCATGGGAATTAGCCTATGAACCACAGGAAAACAAATGTGAGGGAGTCAATCCTGTTTTGTAACAGACGACGCAGTGCGTTATCTTAACAAAACCAACGTCTAAGACAGGTTTAAGTTTAAACACATTAGCTCCTTCAAATGATGATGGGATTTAACATAACTCATGTCTTTAAACCATCTAGTTGGGAAATGGAAAGAAAAAACAATTGAATAGCAGTACTTAGGCTATAAGCCAGGTGTATTTGTGGAGGTTGCAATGTGTCTGCTGTGGTGGACTTTAGGATTTTCTCTACTAAATCCAGCAGAACCAGGCAAGTAGGTATCCGTGCCTCGATGGGACTGTCTACACTGTAACAAATTGCTGTAAAAACTACATCATGATTTTACAGTAAGCTGGCTGTGTTTTGAAAATACAGCTTTTTGCTGTGAACAGAGATGTGGATGGAAAGAATATGAGATTTAATAGGACCGCT
>JAHUTJ010011114.1:0-10796 GCA_036250325.1 Characodon lateralis | reverse complement strand
GTCAGAGGCTTCTTCAGATCTGCTGTAAGACGGAGCGCTACAGGAGATCCTTCCTGCCCACAGCCATCAGCATCTACAACGGCTCTTTGAAGAAACCTTCATAATGAGCTACAACAACATTTAATTTTCCTTTGGGATAAATAAAGTATTTTTGAAATTGAATTGAATCATCAGGCATATAGGGTATCCTCATCCCCCTTGAGCCTTATTTCCCTCTCTTTGTTGACCAGGATCAGCTGCTCCTTTGTCTTGGGGCAAAAGCTACCTTATGTTTCACAGGGCACTACGTAGCTGACGGGCAGGTGGCTTATACTACTCACCTTCTTTTGCACCATCGTCACTGCAGAAACAGAGAGATATATGCTGAAGACTTAATTTGACTTCAGCATTTTTCTGGTTGAGTTAGTTGGCGACATTAAAGACTCCTCTTGCAAGGGATTTAGAAAAAAAAAAAGCATGACGTGTTTAACCCTACATTTAGATATGGTGAAAAATGATTGTCTCTGTTTTACATCCTGTTTTACGAGGCACACCTGTCCACATAATCAATCAGACTCCAACCTCCTTACCTTAGGCAAGACAAAAGAGCTGTCTAAGGACACCACGGACAAAATTACAGTCCAGCAAAAGGCTGGAGTGGGAATTAGGCAAGCAGCTTGGTGTCAAGGCAACAACTGTTGGCGACGGTGGCGACAGTAATAGGGCAGTTATAGTTGTATGGCTGCCTCACTTCTCTCAGTCTGCCTTGGGGCAGCTGTGGCTATAATGTAGCTTACCACAGTCAGTGTGTGAATGTGTGTTTGAAGGAGTTAATGACTGATTGTAGTGAAAAGGGCTTTGAGGTCTTTGGTGACTTGATAAAGCACTATACAAGGGCAGGCCATTTACCATTTAAATTATTAGAAATTGGAAGAAACTCCAGCCCTGTCTCAGTTTTTCCTATAACCATCTGGATAATCCAGAGGAGGCACTCGCCTTGTTTGCATAAGGAAGGATAAGTACAATCATAAGAACATCATCCCAACCATGAAGCATGTGGGTGGAGACATTATGCTCTGAGGGAGTTTTTCTGCAAAGGGGAGAGGACAACTGGACTGTATTGAGTGGAGGATGGTGCATTAAAAATGGGTTGGGTTGTGGCTGGGTCTTCCAGCATGACAACAACCCAAGACACACAGCCAGGGAAACTAAGGTAGCAGCTCCGTAAGAAGCATTTCAAGGTCATGGAGTGGCACTGAACCCACAAGTAAATCTTTATTCTGCATTCACACCAAACTGTACATTTTTGTGCCTAAACATATGGACGAGAACCACCAAAATACACCAGGCAAGAGCTGATATGACAACAGAATGTAGCATGGTAGCCATAAGTATTGAATAATTATGCAGTTTAAATAACGGCTGATCGGCAACCTAGAAATCAGGCTTGCAGACATATGCATCTAAAAATTAAATACTTATGAATAAAATATTATTTCCTACATGAGCATAGATGTACCCTGAACGACTGCTGTGTGTTGTATGACAATTTTTATGCTGAAAAGAGGACTATAGATGTGATGCGAATTGACAGAAAAGTTCAGATTTTTCAACTCCAAAATTTGCTTCACGTCCATCACGGGTTGCGCTTTGCTCTCGCTTCACCCTAATCACACCGCTTGCATCACTAGAAATGCTTCCTTCGCATCACTTCGCTCCTGACCGCGCCTCTACATAGTGATAATATGTAAATCACTCGCTCTGGTCGCGTCATTTGCGTTTGTTCTGCATGTACTATTAGAGGGAGTTTAAACTCTGTGTTGCCCAGTGGCAGCCATTAAACCTAAAAGATCTGGAGAAGATTTGTATGGATCTGTATGCCTGTATGGACACTGTACAGAGTGTTTGGAAGCCTGGTCAACTACTACAGGGAAACCTTTGACCTCTGTAATTGTAAACAAAGGGTTTTGTACCAAATATAATTATATTGATAAATTAATTGATATATTGCTATGATAAAACATAGTTATATTTATTGTATGACATTCTTATTTCATGCAATAAAATACAAATTATTTAAATATCATACCATGTGATGTTCTGGATTTCTGTTAGATTCAGTCACTCACAGTTAAAGTGCACCTATGTTGAAAATTACAGACCTCTCCATTCTTTGTAAGAGAGAAAACTTGCAAAATCGACGGTGTATCAAATACTTATTTTCCCCACTAAGGTTTTCTTCCAAGATCATCTTGGATCAACAGGGACAGGAGACCATATAATGTTCCTCTCTGTTCTCTGTGGCCAAAGCTGTGCAGCTTGCACAGTGTGCAATAAAGATTAATTATAAGTTTACTGTTTGCAAACAGTCACAGAAAATTATGCTAGGCTTTTAAACCCAAAAACAGTGTTTAAACTGATCGGGTTTTTGCATCAAAGATAATACTTGTGCACCTGTGGACTATATGAAACATTGATCATGATGCATCTTTTCTGATGCTGTATGACATTTCTTAATGAACTAACTATTTTAATGTCTTGTTTCTTTAATTTAAAAAATATATATATTATTCTTGAACTGACCCACATGATGATTTTATCTCATTATCTCAGTTGTGCTTCTTACATTCCACTCGAATCCACCAACAGCAATGCCTCCAGCTGCTCCCGTTCCTGCAAGTCCAATGAACAACCCGCTGCCAACATTACTTGACATCAGGGAGGCTCCAATCTGTTAGTAAAAGTAAATAATAGAGAGGAACAAGAACCTTTTTGTTAGTGTAATTTGTAAGGATTATGATAATTGATTAATTCATATTTTTCAAAAATTATAATTAAAAATCATAATTCAGGAAAATAATTTCTTAACCAAAAATCAATACTTTCAAGTAGAAATCAGAGATGTCCTCTGGTATTGTGATTATTGGCTCAAAGTTCTTAATAATTACAATCAGTCAATTATCATTAATAATTGATAATTATTTACCAAAACCACTAAATGTCACTGTTTATTCAACCGCCACATCAAAGGTGGGGGAACTTCGACCTTACTTTGACAGATAAATCACTCTTGCTCAAAATAAACACAAACACTTCTCTTAAATATATAAATGTGAAGATTTATTGAAACCCTATAGCCCTGATATAATTACTACTCTGGTCCAAAAATCTTCACCTAACAAACAAGCACTATTCTACACAAAGGGGATAAAAATGACTACCTAACAATAATAATAAAAGAAAATATATGCGCATTGAGTGTCTATGAAGATCAAACCAGCAGTTTGTTGGACAAAATGTGCAATTTGGGTTAACTTGGAAAGAGAAGCCCTCTGGGTGTGCTGAAGTTTCGATTTTCGGCGATCTGCTGGTAAATGGTGGGCTGCGCTCTTAGCCACTAGCAGCTGATTGCTCCAAATCTCAAACAAAGAGTCGTAAAACTCTGATCCGGGAACTCAATGGAAAAACTCCAGTAATAAAACTGGAACAAAGGAGTGGTCAGGCGAGGCCCAGACCACAGCTGCTTTGAATGGAAAAACTTGAAAAGTCCAACTTCTAACTCCTGACTCATTTGCGGTCATCCAGGCAAAAACATGAACATGCACCTTGCACAGCAAATCAAAACACGGCTCAGCATAAAACACTTCAATGAATATTGGATACCTTGGATTAACTACTGGTGATTCTAAATCACCTTAACTATTCCTCATCCTGCCCAGACCTCTAAATGCCTCTATCTGATTTAATATTAAAAAAAGAACAACGTTCTTTGACTTAAATTTCTTCTCTCCACTGGTTGAGGATGAGTCAGGTCTGAAGCAAACGGGGGGGTGGGGGGGGGGGGGTCTTCGATCGGTATATGAATCTTCTGATCTTCTTGTATCAGACAGATTTACAGCTTTCAAGCTCTTCCGGGAATGGCCGTGTGGAGAAAAAGCTTGCCTGCGAGCTTTTGTCTCTCCAGATATGCGGCTCCAATGCGTAATCCCGTGAGACACGTTGGAAATGGCGATTTAAAAGTTTGTTTCTTCAGCTTTTATAGCTCTGATGATGTCAGCTTCGATGTCCATCACTGCAACAAAGGCTGAGCTGCGCATGTTCAACTGCGAGGTTAAAGACATGTAGAATTCAAGAGCGGAATGGTCAGCATCTAAAAGCCCCTTTTCTATTGATCATAGAGGTTGCATTTTCATACAAATTTACCTGGGTAATATCTCTTTCCCGGGTCTTTATTTTCACAGGTAAATGGTCCTACTTTTGAGCAGGTCTTTTCAGCTTTCCCTGGGATATGTTATAAGGGTGGAGCTGTGTGTAGCGATGCATGGCACCAGCAGCTTCAATAATAGCAGAGGTTAGTATACAAATAAATCGTTTTTATACCATTAATTTGTCACAAAAAGGAATTTTTTAAGATATTTTTTCAGCAGTAGAGGCCTTTATTTTTCATTTTTGGACAGTAGGCAGACAGGAAAGAGGGGCAGAGAGAGGAGGAGACATTCAGCAAAGGTCACCGGGTCCAGGACCGGCGCATCAAGGACTATAGCCCTGTATATGGTTGTATACCTTCCTGGGATTCGTATTACTGGAGTGAAACAAATCCTGGAGCTTTGGATGGAAAAGGGGCTAAGTGAAGCCTTTCCAAGGAAACCAGATATGAAAGTTTGGTTATAATAGTGAGTATAGCTGTCTTGTCTTAGAAACTGGTAAGGTGGTTATGAAATCCAAGATAATATGTGAACGGGGATGTTTTGTGATGTGATACACAGACCTGCAGGCACCTGGTTATAAACCTTGCTTCTGGCACAACATACTCTTTCACATCTGTTTAATAAAGGCCAATCTCTAGAAATGTTGCTTGAGAAGAGCAATGGTTTAACTTTATTCTGGATGCAATGACAATTTTGCTTTGTCATCCCAGTGAATAACATGGAAATGGATGGATGAAGAAACATAGATGTGCCTAAGCAGACCATTCTATGCTCTTATGTGTAAGTGTTTGATGACCATTAACCTCTTTCATCCAGTTGAGGGCTCCAACGGTGCAGGGTGAAAGGAGGATCCTTGTAGGTTTGGTAGGTTCTTCGTTAAAAGAGAATTGTCTGGAGAGGGTGTTAGAAATAGTGTTGAATGAACCAGGGCTATAACGTACAGTGAAACTGAGCGGGAAAAAGAATAGAGACCAACTTAACTTCTGGAGGTAAAGGATTGCAAGTATAAAAAATTTTTAAGATCAGTCCACATCACAAGGGTGTAGCCAGCCCCCAAGCTTCTTGAAGTCCTCCAAGCAGTACCCCTGTTCGTCCAACGTTAGCTTTATAGTAAAGGGATCCATTTCACTTGCACCATAGTTTTTCTTAGCAGGTGAGATATGACACGAAATGAAGGCACGTAGACATAATTTTCCATTATATTCCAATTTACGCCAACTCCACATTTTGATTTATCAACTTTATGGAAAGTGCCTTAGGTTTCAGGAGCTCAAACATTTTTTTTGTTAAGAGTGGCTGATGATTCCCAAAAAATGACTCATTTATACATCTTTTTATTGTCAGCATATTGGGACTCCAGGTAGACTGAGCAATCATACTGGTGCGGTCGAGGGAGTTTTGTGTTTACTAAACACCTGTTGAAGATTTAGATAGTCCTCCGGTTTGATAGTGGCTTAAGTTTCAGATGATATCTCTGGTAGAGGTTTAAAGGTAAAGCTCAGGTATGTTGTCCTGGAACACAGGGAGGTGGAGGGTAACTTAGAAGCTAGGATAACATAATATTGGATAATGCTTGATTACTGCAACCCAGGTTGGTAATTAGCCATTCAGTGGCTTTCCCGTGTACTTTTTTAAACTAAGAGTTAGTTAGTTAGTTAGTTAGTTAGTTAGTTAGTTAGTTAGTTAGTTAGTTCGTTCGTTCGTTCGTTCGTTCGTTCGTTCGTTCGTTCGTTAGTTCGTTATTTTCATTTAATCAAGGACAGCACATTGGACAATGTTACATGAAAACAATGCAAACGTTGTTTTGTACAAAGGTTTTCTTGCCACAGGCTAATTTGCAAACCCAGTCCTTGGTTAGGGTTGCACCTTTTTTTTGAAATACAGCATTACAAATGTATAAGTCTATAATAAAACACACACACAAAAACACACATATACGCATGAACACACGCACCCGCACACCCAACCGCCCACCCACACACACATACACACACGCTGAGAGTAACTATAGCTATTGACAGGAGATACAGTCATATTCAATAAATAAAAAAATTGTTGAAAAGTTAATTAATTTCAGTAATTGAATTATTTTAATGGAAACACATTATATAGTTTAATTACACACAGGCTAGTTTACATCAATCAAGACAGAAATATTTACTACTTCAGTTATGTTGAAATTGTTTGTACTTACTGGCCACCATGTCATGGAACGACCAGCCAAAAAATATCCCCCCACTGAGGTCCGATTAGCTTTCACTGAAGACTGTTGGACAAAAAGGTAAACATTAGGTCAACAAAAGGAGACAAAACAAACACCCTTCAATCAAACTAATTTGACAGAAGACCTTTGCCCTGTAGCAGGGGACATATGTGTGTGAAAGGATGTATAGTGTGGAACAGCATGTGAGAACACTTTTTTTTTTAAAACCTTGCATAATTTTCTGCCCATTCCTCAATTATTTACTTTGTGTTGTCCAATCATATAAAATCCAGATGAAAACATTTTGAAATTAGTTGTTTCAATGTTACAGAAGGCAATAAATATTCAGCTACCACTGTTTTAAAAGAGCTTCTGTGACTGTCTTATCAGCCTGAACTCCCCCCATGTGTACCCATATGTACCTCAGAGCTTTTAGAGAAGGGGGTGAAAACACAAAGGTCTATGGTATTATAGAGTAGGTTCTTTCACAGCTCTTGTGTGTCTCTTTACATGGCATGTGACTAGCTTTAAACAGCACTATCTCTCCAAAATCGCTTTCTTTTTTGCTTCTATGAAAGGCCAGGTTGGTTAAATGCATTACTGAAGTTGAGTGGAATTTCCACACATGTTTTTGGTTTTTGTTAAATGCACTGCAGGTAATTATTATGTGAGCAGATTCTCAAACATGTGCCTAAGGGTGTTAGATGGGTGAATGTGGTTTTGTGTCCTTAGATGGCATGTGAGTTGCTTTAAACTGCACTTCTTAAAAAGTAGCTAAACCACAAATCATCTTTTTTTCGATTTTAATGGATAACAGGTGCAAAAATTGTGCAGACAGTCCTATTTAAATGAGGAGATTGCATTTGCTACTGGCTGACTGCTACTGCTTCCAGCGGATCTGGTGGGAAAGCGAACACATCCTTTCTGCTGTGTTGCTTGAAACATGCAAGGTTTGTTGTGTTGCATCATTATGAATTAACCAGCTGTTGAAGTTTTCCTTCTGTTCCATGCCTGTTCCACTCCTGCTTTTCTGGACTATTACAGTTTGTTTACCTTTGTCGTCACTATTCATAGCAGCCGGTTTGTCATCACAGCCTCTGTCCTGACAATATTATTTCCCCCTTCGCCTTTAATCAGAATGATTGTTTACATTGCACAAGAGGGCAGAGCTGTGTCCAAAGTAGTGTGCGCCCTCTGTCTTCGGTCCATCTGCAGCTGGTCAGTGCTCAGTCTGGGCTGACAACACCACAGGAGCATCAAGGAATACAGCTTGTTAACTGTTTTGCTTGATGTAACTCGCAACAACTGCGTCCTAGAAATTGGCCAGTCAATATTGACAATAAAAAAGTCAAACATGTCTGTCAATGAATTTATTAGAGGTTTGCCTCCCTTGAACCTTTTATTCTTTCTAAGACTCACTGTGTTGTTTGTCTGAGAGTATGTGTTTGAAGAGTTAAGAGTTTATCATAAACAGCCACAAAATGTAAGCCTGAATATCATATTAGTAAGAGTTGGCTATCTGTTTATTATACCTTTGCTAATTTAAAATCATAATACCACATAAATGTCCTGCAAAGAATATCAATTGAGCATTTATGCACAGAAAAATGTGTTTTTTCCAATGGTTTGATTGTTTAAATTGTTATTTTGGTAACACAAAGTGATTTTTTATTGTATAAACTCTCCCCTGGCATATGTAAATGGATTGAACTTATAAAGGGCTTTTCCAGTCATACAGACCACTCAAAGCACTTTACACTAGAGCCACATTCACCCAATTGCATTCACTCACGCTCACACACCGATATGCAGATCGGTAGGCAATTTGAGGTTAACTGCCTTGCCCATCGACATATGGCAAGAGAAAGCTGAAATCGAACCCACAACCTTCTGATTGCAAGACGACTACTCTTCCTACTGAGCCACAGTCGCCTCACATTCACACAACATATCAAACTGATCCAGCTCCAGTTGCTCAGCAATGACATGATTTTACTGTCAGTAATGCATTTTGTTTTATTTAATGACAAGGTTAAAGCATACGCTGTCTTTTTCTCCACATGGAATAGGTTGCCTTAATATGGTGATTTTCCACCTGCTAAAATGTGATTTTAATACCTAGTTTCAGAGTAAAGGATTGAATCTGGATTGTAATGTCTATTTCTTTAAATATAATTACATTATGGTAAATGGACTGAACTTGTATAGGGCTTTATCAAGTCCCCAGAGACCCCAAGGCGCTTTAAACTACAATCAGTCATCCACCCATTCACACACTGACAGTGGTGAGCTACAAAGTAGCCACAGCTGCCCTAAGGCACACTGACAGAAGTGAGGCTGACATACACAGGCAGCACCAAGCCCTCTGACCACCATCAGCAGGCAAGGCAGGTGAAGTGTCTTGCCCAAGGACACAACAACTGAGACGTACAGAGCAGAGGTTTGAATCGGCAACCCACCGGTTGCAGGATGAACTCCTACCACCTGAGCCACAGCCACCCCATATTATCAACCTCACAGTACAGTCAGTCCTTCGCATGATGTATAATTACAGTTACAAAAGCTGTGCGTGCTGCTCTGGCGGATGACCTGGTTTGTGCACACTACAGCAGCAGTATTTATATATATTTATATATATAGATATGTCATGTTGGGTGGAGGTGAAGCAGGACCAAAATTGCGAGAAGATGACAAGTTAAGTAATAACAGGAAACAATAAACTTACAGATAGGAACTAAGGCAAGGTAACAGACGGGAACTCAGAGAAGTAGATCTGGGAGATGTCAGCAGAGAACGATTTTTGAACTCAAATTTCTCTTGTGGTGGATTAAATGTTTTTGGACAATTATCCTCTCTAGTATCCGATGCTGTACAGCTGGAGGGATTTTTGCAGATACTTTTTTACTTTTGGACATTTCTTATGATGCGTCACCATGGAAACGGGATTGTTTTTCACAACCAGGAGCAGCTGATTAATATCTCAAAAGCTAAAATAATACTTCTACTACAACCTCAAATCCCTGACGAGTTGAAAAGGAGACACCGTGGATGCAGAGCAGGAGCAAAGAGAAGAGAGAGAAGAAGGAAGTTCTTCTGTTCCATTAATTCTGATGTGCAATGTGAGATCACTGGTAAACAAGTTGGATGAACTCCAAGCCCTACAAAGGACCCAGCCAAAGTATCGGAAATGTTATGTGTTTCACTGAGACATGGCTGCAGGATCATATCTCTGACTCCAGCGTCTCTCTGTCAGGCTTTCTGATCATATGAACAGATAGAGATTTAAAGAGGAGCGGCAAACATGGAGGAGGTGGACTAGCAGTACTTGTGGACAACAGATGGTGTAATCCAGGACATGTTACTCTGAAGTGTCGTCTCTGCAGTCCAGATATTAAACTGTTAGCAGTAAGTTTCCATCCATATTATTTACCCAGAGAGTCCACCAGTGTTATTTTGGCAAAACTATACGTTCCACCTTTAGCTGTTGCCGACACTGCATGTGATGCTATCAGTTCAGTTGTTGCTAAGCTACAGACACAACACCCCAATGCGTTTGTGGCAATATCTGGAGATTTTAACCAATGCTTCACTCTCTGGTACAATTCCAGTGTTTCAACAGTTTATCAGCTGCTCTACCAGAAAAAGCAAAACATTAGATTTGTTTTATACAAATGTCAAGGACTCATACATCTCTAAAGCAAGACCTCCTCTAGGCAAATCAGATCACAATCTTGTTTTTTTGCTCAAAATATAAGCCCCTTGTTCAGAGGCAACCTGTAATAAAGAGAACTGTGAGAAGATGGTCACAGGAAGCTGAAGAAGCCCTGCGAGGTTGCTTTGAGGCTACAGACTACACTGCCAACCACATGGAGAGGACATTAATGCCATGAGTGTGTCACTGACTACATACATTTCTGTGAGGATAACACCATCCTCATCAGAACAGTGAGATGGTTCCCCAATAACAAACCCTGGATTACCCGTGACCTGAAGGACCTGCTTAACAAGAAAAAAAGAGCCCTCAGAGAGGGAGACAGGGAATTATTGAGGAGTATACAGAAGCAACTTAAATTGAACTTAAATTAAAACCTTAACTTAAATTGAAACCTCAGACGTCCAGTACAAGACAGACTCCTGTCATGTGCAGAAATACTCAGATGATTCTGCAGTTGTGCGGTGGATCAGAGATGGACAAGAAGCTGAGTACGGGAAGGTGGTGGACTGCTTTGTGGCATGGTGTGGAAATAATCATGTCATCTTGAACGTGACTAAAACAAAGGAGATGATTGCAGATTTTAAGAGAAACAGGAATAAGTCAAAAACTATTTCCATCATGGGAGAAGAAGTGGAGGTGGTGGAGGAGTATAAATACCTCGGTGTTCACCTGGACAACAGACTAGAGTGGA
>JAHUTJ010011113.1:0-10802 GCA_036250325.1 Characodon lateralis | reverse complement strand
TCAGTATGAGGGATTGCTGCAAAGTCAACCCCAGTGACTGTCCACTGTCTCTACATGCTCATCCGGGAGGAGTGAATGCTGCAAGTCACTGACTGGATGCAATCTGCTGGGTTTCCTTAGATAGAAATTTTTTTTTATCCAAGTTGAATAAATAACTAACTCTGACTGCACTGTTCAATGGTTAGGACTAATTTGGAATGTATGTACCTGACTTTTGTGAAGTGCCTTGAGACAACATGTGTTGTGAACTGGCGCTATATAAATAAAACTGAATTGAATTAAACCAGAATTATGTGTTTGGACAGAACCGCAGAACCCTTTCGGACCTCTGGCTTTAATTAGTCATGAGAAAGTGTTCAAATGTTTTGCAAAAAACTACACCAACCAGTTAAAGAAAAATACCAAGAACATGTATTCTCTGAAAATCTATGGCCTTCTTCAGCAGCACAAAGGGGGCTGCCATAAGGTCAAAACAGAACAGGGATGGCTGAAAGAGCACAAAAATTAGTTTGAGGTGTTGACTTGGCCTCCAAATTCCCCAGATCCCAGGAGTCAGTGGGATGTGTTTGACAAACTAAGTCTGATCCATGGAGGACCAACCCACCTCACAACTTATGGGACTTAAAAAATATGCAACAAACCAACACACTGCTCGGCAGGTGGTCATGATATTGTGCCGATTGTTATATGTTCTCTCAAACAGGCCAAATTAATAGCTTTGTATGTTATGTGGACTTGTTTTTTCAGCATTTGTTTAATTAGGTAATAATTCAAAAGAAGTACAAAACATTTGAATCTCCCATATGGATGCCATTTTTGCTCAGTCTCTTCATTATTTTTGAATCATGAACAGGGACCCAAACTGTAAGGTTTGCAGTGCTTCTGTGACCTTGTGGATGAGGCTTTGATAGTAAGCAAGCCTGGAAAGGTTCACCACTGTTTCGTCCATTTGTGTATAATGACTCTCATCGTGGTTTGCTAGAGTCCCAAAGCCATAGAGACGGTGTTGTGATCATTTTTTTTTTTTGTTTTTGAGGGGTTTTTTTCAGATGGATAAATGCCTGTGACTTTCAGGCTGGTTTGCATAACATTTCCCTCAATAAATAAAATCATAATTTGAAAAAGGTTTATTTTTACTTAAATTATCATTGCCATATATTCTAATTTGTCTATACACTGTGACAAGGAAGCAAAAACAAGAAAGGGGGACATATTCTTAAGTCTAATACTCAATAAGGCAGAGAGAAAAAAAGGCTGTGAAGATCACTTACAGCATGTTCCCAACCAGAGTAACAATGATCCTCATATGGTTGTAGATCTCTCATGAAGCTCTCCTCACTAATATCTAGGAGGGCATCAATATATTTCCTCTCTGGCGTCTCTTGATGCTCTAGCACCCTGTCTTCTTTGTTAATCGCTGCCCAGTTATCTTCTTGTTGCTTCTCCATCTCGTAGTTGGATCCTAGGAGTTGATATAAAATGTATAATCAAGTAGTTCTCCAGGTCAGGTCACAAGAAATAAAACTGTAGTTCTTACTAAAAGTTCTTGCTAACCACATTCACCGAAAAAACTCACAATGAATCCTTTTTATATTTTGAAAGCGTCAGTCCCACTAACCTGACAGAATAACATGCTGTTATTAGTCGTTTTTACTCCTGAAGTGCAGCGAAGGAAGTTTTGAATGCCTTCACAGGTCGTCACGGTAACGGTGAAGGTGAGACGTTGAGAGCGTGCAAGTCGAGCAAAATAAAATCCTAAACGGCCTGCCTTAGACGGAGGGCCGCTTCCGATGTTGGAAACCTCAGCAGTCAGAATATAAAATAACACAGTAAGACTACACCCACAGCATGCGAATGTAAGGCGGCAAGTTATTATATCAAAAGAAAAAAAAAAGTAAAAAAAAGAATATATATATATATATATATATATATATTCTTAATGAGTCCTGGATATAGGCAAACGTCGGAAACTATCGATGAAAACAGAAAAGAACCCTTTAGATGTGAGTATTGTTTATTCATTGCATTTTTTTTTTTGGGTGGTGGGGGGGGTTGTATTTTATAATGTCGAGGTGAGAAAAGGGTAGTTAATAAGTTTACCGCTTCAGAAGGAGGGAACCATTTTGGTCAGTTGAAACGTGAACTTCTGCACGTAGGCTGCCGTAGACGTCAGGACGCTCACACCATACAAGGCAGCTCTAAAAGTGATGCACGCTCACTTCTTTATTTTTTCCCCCTCCCTCTCTCTCTGTTTTTTGACGGAGCAGAAAGTCAAGTCAAATTGCCATCTCTGCAGCTCAGCTGCAGCCCAGGTCTCAGCTGCTGAACAACAACCTCTCGGTTAATTGGTCCAGAGCTGCGGAGTGTCAGGTTCTGACGCAACAGGAGCACCTATCCGGGAGGGGGACACTGGAACCTGAGCACTTCATGTCTTGATTCGCCGGTTTATTTCATCACGACCAGCCTGGTTCTGCAGTACAGGTCACTGTGGCGCGGAAGCAAAGCCCGAATTCGTGCGTCCCAGCCGCGGCAATGCTGCCTCCGAAGAACTGCCTGCCGAGGAACTACAGCTGCATCGCCGGGCTGTTCGGGAGCCTGGCCGCGGCCAACCCGAGGCTCGAGGATGGGGATGAGTATGACGTGATGAACGGCTCGTGTGAACCCATGGAGAACCCTGTGGTGGACGAGAGGCCACGGGGCAGGGAGATTTTTCTCAAGACCCCGCAGAGCCCGAATCTCCGTCGGAGGTGCAAATCGCTACCTACACCTTCGGAGAGAGCCAAGTTGGAGATTGCACGCAGCAGAAGTCCAACCAGTCAGAAAAAGGTCCGCTTCGCTGACTCTCTGGGCTTGGAGCTTATTTCTGTGAAGCACTTCGACGATGCGGACGACCCGGAGGTGCCGGAGCGCATTTTGGCGAAACTACCCAACGGGACGCTCCATCACCTGGACACAAAGTTCCCCCGGGCTCCTGCGCAGTCCGTGTTTATGGAGCTGCAGTTCACAAACCCAGGCACATTACCCGAGTTTGAGCAGAAAGTCAGAGAGGTGAAGGTGCTGCTGGAGACCGTGCAAACGGATGACTTCACCCTCTCAGGCTTTGTGCGCGTCTTGAACCTGGCCTTTGAGAAGAGCGTCTCTTTGCGCTATTCCCTGAACAACTGGATAACCTTCATGGATAGCTTGGCCACCTATGTCCCAAACTCGAGCGACGGTATCACTGACAAGTTCAGCTTCAAGATTGTCATGCCTACCTACCTAGACAAGGGGGGCACCTTGCAGTTCGCCATTAAATACTGTGTCGGTGGGCAGGAATTCTGGGACAATAACAACGGGAACAACTACAAGGTGCGTCGCCACCGGTTAAAGATGTCGCCACCTCGGGAATGGGAAAATGGTTGGATCCACTTTATCTGAGTGCTGGGCTCTGATTTTGGGCACCAGATTTGTGCATTATCTGCGCGTAAGGATCTTCGGGTAGACGTTACTGTACGACCGTAGCCTGTTAAAATATTTGGATTCATTTCTTCTGTCGTGATCAGACACTCACATGCTGTGACAGAAAATATCGACCCATGCTATTTCCAAACAGCTGCCCTGTTGTGATAATGCTACATTGACTGGATGAGCCTGACAGGGACCCAGCAGGAGGGGAGGGTATGTGGTCTGATTTGTTATTGTTTTGCCTTGATGTCACGGCTCGGTGAAGCTCGGTGCCCTTTGTCAGGCCCTACTTAAATGATGTAATATGCCACGGAAAACGCCAGCTTCAGGCTTTACTACTCACATCAGGAGCGGTTGTAAACAATTAGCTGATGGCATACTATTGCTTAGATTCTGCATTTTGAATAGCATGCATATTGATTTAATGGTAAACAGACAAAGCCTTACTGATCACCCCCTGTGATTTCCTTCAGCTGGGGGAAAAACATGCACACATCTGCAAAAACAGAAGATATAAATCTAAATTAAAGTATATAACATAGACTATATAAATATAAGATATATTAATATGAAAGGGTTATTTTATGTACTAAATAAGTATATAATTTCCTATGAGATAATATTAAAATGCCTTATTCTATTTAAAAAGGTTCTACTTTATTTTTGTGCAATACTCTTAACATTAGGAAAACAAATGATTTGATAATTATTAAGTCAGCCAACATTTGTATGTACGCCTCGCATGCATCTTGCTCAGGCTGGTTGAGTAACTAAGGACCTAATTGTTTTTCCCACTATTTTGTGATTTTGGGCTGTAAAGCTCAAAAAGCCAAGGTACCAATACCATCCCTGCGCTCAGTTATTGGAGTTTACAAACAGCACTGGTTTATAGTTATTACAATAAAGTACATTTCTTATCACAATACCTTTTTTCAGATAACAATAAATTTACAATTATTGCACAGCCCTAGTTCTAAGTGGGCCTTGGGGTACAATTGTCTTCTTCTTGGGAACCCACTTAGGTTAATTACTTACAAACCTGGTGTGTAAAACCACTTGGGCTCCATAAAGGTGTTAGCTAGGTTTCAAATGGGCATCAAGAAAATTAGGTCGAATGTAGTAACTCATATAGGACCCATATGGGTGCATCAAACCTTTGGACAATCACATTTGGGGTCCATTATTCAGTTCATCTCCTACTTATATGGGCCCCATATGTGAATGCTGGCTGGGAAGGAGTGACATACTTGGTGAACATTTGCCTTTATGTTATTAAATCTACAGCATTAATTCATTTTTTTTTTCAAATTCTAAAAGAAAATAAGGCATTACACAGTAACTTTTTAAAATTGTATAATTAAGTTTGTGTTTATACAGAATGGGAACCACTATTTAAGTGCTGTCTTAGGGTTTGTTGTTTCCACGCAATGAACTCCTCAAACATGGTTGTTGTTCCAACAGGGAAATATATGCAGAGGCATTTGAACAGTTAGGTTTACCTCATTTTATTTATGTACTTCCTCCTCTTCAGGTCAGTGTTGATAATAGAGTTATTATTGCTATTTGTAGTAATTATTTTTACATTCAAACAAAAGTGAATCATAGTACATTTACAGATGGAAATATTTTAGATCTTTGATTGCACTTTTTGCGTATTGTCCACTAAGCAGCTTTGTCTGTAGACCTAGTAGCCACTACAGATGACTGCTTGAAACAGTTTCTGCCCTAAAGGTACTCGATAGTTGTCACTTTGCAAGAGCAGTGTCCTTACACTTCACTGGAATGACCAAAAAATTTCAACCATTGTTTTTGTCTGCCACCTCTCTCACTGCTTTTTTTCATACTGTATTCACTGACTGATCTTATTTATGCTACTCTTTTTTCAGACAAAAATTGGTCCTACATGTACATTTTCATCTATTTCTTTCTAACTTGGTTCCCGGTGCAATGTGTGCACTCAGTGTTTATGGTGAAAAAAGCTTGTAAATAAACTTGAATCCAGATACTCACTTTGCTCTTTCCTCTGGAATGATAATGCTTGAAACGACAGGAAGCAGGAGAGGAAAGGGCACTGTGCTTTTAATTCCATTCCTCTGAGTGTAGGTTGAACATCACCTTAGCTTTCCAATGTAAGAGCCTGGAATGTGGATGGAGGCTATTCCTGTAACCACTTTGTTTTGGGTCCGTTCCACTTTGAACCCATCAGGGGTGTTTGTCTTCAACTCTGACACATGTCAACACCATAAGGTTTGGAACTACTAATTGATTCTAATAAGGTGTGAGTGAGACTTTGTAATGTTTGCTACTACACATCATTTGTTCTACGTACATAGCGCCATTTGTCGCAGCTTGTTTGAACTATTGTGGATATATATATATATATATATATATATATATATATATATATTGTGAAAGATTTGGCTGTTTTGTATGTTGTCCGCCTTTGTACACTTTGGTCAAGCTTTGGTCCAGAGTAATAGAAGACAGCATTTATTTTCAAAGAGGAGTAAAACTAAAATGGATAGAAAAGCATGCATCAATACCAAAAAATAATCCTGCCAAAAAAAAAGAAATACTTTTCTTTTTTTTTTTTTGAAGATTTCACCACCACCCGGCCTGATTTTATATGTTAGAAGAATCTGGTAAGATTTCTTAACTGGAATGACTTCTCAAATTCTCACATTCTCTTTACACTTGTTAATGAAATAAATATGTACAACTCAATTTTAGCTTGGTGTTATTGTTATTGCTGCATCCCAATCATAAAGTCAACTAAGGGTCTGCGCCTCATTAGACTGTCACCTGTGTGTAAACATTATAATTTGCATCAGAGCACAGATATGCTAATATGTATGTAAATGTGTCAGTATTTCATGCTGAATGTCTTCCTGCTGGTGTTCTGTGTTAAGTGTATTTTGAAGCATTTCAAATCATGTGTAATGATTGTGTAAATGGTTCAGTCATTTGATGCTGCAAAATTATAAGACGTTCTCAGAGTCAATTAACACATGGCTAATATTAGAGATGCGACATGTAATCGTGTTTAGTCTTGCTGTAATTTTGGATATTAGTCAAATTTGCCAGACTTTTTCCTGATATTAGCCAGAACGTGAGTAGCACACCTGGAAAATAAGGCATGTTCACATTGTTTGACTGCACATGACTCACTTAGTGAGAGATATGTATAAGAGACAGGGAGGCAAGTGAGGAAAGATTGCAGAATGTATGAGTTCTGGACAGTGGTTAGGGACATAAAGACTAAATATGCAATGCAAGATGCACTTTGGAGTTTGATAGGTTTTTGCATAAATTATGATTGTAGGTGATACTGAGCAGTCTAATGCAGTGAGAGGAAGCAAACGGGTGTGTAGTTGTTTCTGAAAGTTTCTCCTTGGAAATGTTTTCCAGCTTTTGGCACACTGGCCTTTTTCTCTCGGTATGTCTAATTTATTATAATTTAATGACACTGTTTTTTTTCTTAATTATTTTCTTGAATTTATATTAACTTGTTTAAAACAGTTTATTTTAACTTTTACACTGTGAGTTTTGTGTCCTTTTTTCTGTGAAATTTCTCCATATTTGCACGTACAGCTGAAACATACTGTCATGTTTACATTTAGCTTGTAATGTAACTCCATATTTTGTTAAATCAATGCTTAATAAAAGCTTTTGTGATGGAAACCAATCTGTCTGTTTCTTAAGTTCACAACCAGAAGTGTAAAAATATTTCCTGGGTCTTATAAGTGGCAGTATTCCCAAGTTGTCTAATTATTAGGTCAGTCGGGCATCCCATTTTTATAGACCTGCGGTTGGCCGCCATTCTTCAAGCAGATCTCTGCAGTGGGCTGCAGTTGACGCCATCGTGAGCCTGCCTGAGGTCATGTCCTTGAATTGATTTCTGCTTCGACACCGCTCCTCTGTTTACACAAGGGGGATTGAATCAGGAGAAAGTACAGCAGGAGTGGGAATAAGCCGAAGAACGCTGAGGAAAATAGCGTTTTTGTGACATTTTATGTTTTCAAATAAAAGGTATCTGAGGGGACAAAGACTAATAGTGAAGCTCTTTAACTACATAGAATTAAGTAAGATGCATCTAGCTGCTTTCTAACATTTACAAAGGTTATATTGACTCAAGATGACAACTCATGGTTTATGAAATGCAGAAGTAGACGATCAACAATTTTTTCCAGTTGCCTTTTACCATGCTAACATGCATCTACAACATTTTTTTATCACATATTTGTTGATGTTTCATATCACATGTTTCACATGTTTCTTCATATTCAGCCCTTTTTTCTTTACAGTCACACACATCTGAACACTTTGAGGTAAACATGGGGTTCACTTTCTTGGCCAAGGGCACATGACATGGATGGATGGGAATCGAAGCGCTGACCTTGCATTTAAAGGGCTGCTGCTGATCCATGGCTGCTCTATGTAATGAGCAGGACCATAATGGATATAATGTGAGCCATCCACACATTTTATCCCCACATACATTCATGAATGCAAGGTGTTCTTGTTCTGTTTTTGCAGTAAAATATTTACCAAATTATCTACTTTTACCAACTAGACCAGTATATTTTAATTTTGGCAATTCCAAAAGCTGAATGCAATAAAAAGATTGTAATATAGATGTACTTCAATATTATTAAAACGTTAATTTATTTCACAATTATGGTAAGAAAGTAAAACTCATTTATGAGATTGAGGTGGTATATTTCAAGTATTTATTTGTGCTAGTTGCAATTATGGCTTACAGCTAATAAGATTCCAATATTTAGTTTCTCTGAAAATTAAAGACAACTGACTTGACACCCTGCACAGGAAGGGTGTACCACAAGTCACTGCTAAAGAAGCTGGCTGTACACAAGTACAGTGTCCAAGCATACTGGTGGAAAGTTAAATGGAAGGAATACATGTGGTAAAAAACAAGGCGGACACACAACAGGGATAACTAGCCTTGAGAGGATGGTATAGCAAAGCCCATTCAAGAGTTTGAAGAAGATTTACAGGGGCTATTTTAATACCTTAACTGTGCCACAGGCTTATTGCCTCTCTATCATGGTGTATTGATGCAGTACTCATGCATAATAAGCCCCAACCAAGTATATATACTGTAAATATACTGTTCTTTATATGGACACAATTTTCAGTAGGCCCACATTTCTAAAATTAAAATCTTTTCTTGGTCTTAAGCAATATTGTAATGTTCTAAGAAACTGAATTTTGGGTTTTCATTGGCTGTAAGTCATAATAATTAAACTTAACAGAAACAAAAAAAAAACCATTTAAATATATCTCTGTATGTAATGAATAAATGTTTTATTTTTAGGGTTGAATTTCTAAAATTATTTAACTTTTGGATGATCAGTAATTTAACACCTATAGAGTGAATTAGACATAATTGTATTTGTGTGTGTTTGTGTGACAAATAATGTGTGTGTGTTGTAACTGTGTTTCTGGAGTCACATGTTGCTTAACATATTAATCTGTTTATGTCAACACTCAGCGATCTTGGCTCACATTCAAAGGAAGCTGAGTGACAGTGGTGTTGAAGGCTTCCTGACAGTTGGTGGGTGCTCTGCGTAGCTGCTTAATCCTTTCAGCAACCGGCGAATGTGGATCCATATGGCCAGCCAATGTAAACCTGCTGTGAAGCTAATTTGATTCTATGATTTGAGCAACTCAGCAGCATGTTTAATGTGGAAAAATCTTGTGATTCCCCAGGACAACACTAAATGTAGATCCATCCACCTTCACTGAGAAGTGAAGCAGGAAATGAAGACATGCGCTGTTAGTTTTCATCACATCGTGGCTCATTTATCTTTGTTATTAATGTATTTATCTTGTGAAGATGTGCTGGATTTGCCACCTTCAGCAAAGCGTTTCACACAAAGTTACGTTTTCTTACTTCTTTTTGTCTGATCTCTCTAATCTCATACAATGCTTACCTTTATACATTTGATCAGTGTTCATCCTGCACCACTCTTTTTGAAACAATGAAAGATACAGTGCCTGAAATTGTATTTTTTAGCCATTCAGTGGAGGACCTGCTGGTGTACTTTGTATCATTGTCCTTCTGAATAATCCAAATGCACTTGAGTTTAAAGTCAGAAACTGATGGACAGATATTCTCCTTCATAATTTTCAGGTAAAGATCAGAATTTATGGTTCTTTCAGTTATTGCAAGGGGTTCCCATTGTGAAGCAGCAAAGCAGCACCGGACCATTGCCCTTCTGCATCATATTTGACTGTCATTATGACATTCTCTTTCTGAAATGCTGTGTTAGTAACAGGATGCACACCTTATTTATCTGAAAGGGGGCAGTGCCAATTAATGGGCTGAAATATTTATGTATGACAATAAAGCAAGAGCAGTAGAGATCTTCCAGGGGGCAAATCTTTTTTCAATGCAACGTGTATCGGGGCTTCATTATCTGCTTCAAGGACATTTTGACATGTATCCAGGATCAAACTTCCAAATTTGGACAATCATTGAAAAATCTGACAACTCTTAAGCTACAGCTGTTTGTCCAACCAAATAAGTAAATTAAAATCAATGGAGATGTTTACGTTTTTCTGTGCAGCTGCCCAGCTGTGATAATCAGACAACATTGTCATGCAGTGTAGCAACCAACAGCTGCTTACATAACTCCTGTGTTCATGTGTTGATGACGCTCTGTTTGCTTTCACCCTCAGGCCTCGACATTATTAGCCTGCAACCACAGACCCAGGGCCACCTTTTCATACAAATACTGCTTCTCTCACCTCATCTAAAGCTTCCTGCACCTCCAATAAAAGGAAGCCTCCCCAGTGCAGATAAATACGTTTTGTGGTTTGCATTTCAATTATTTACATGAGGCATTCACAAAGAATAAAAAAACATGTATCTGAAGATGATTGTTCAGAGGGAGCTGCAGCAGCCAACGCTTTAGTGCTGGGTCGGGTTATAACCTGGTCTCACTGGGCTGAATAATTGATCTGGTAAGTGATGTTTTACTGCTATGGAAAATTCATTATGCTGTTTTGACCTCCCCATGTTGGCTTCCCTGAAACCATGCATTTAGATGTCACAACATTCACTTAGACAATCTCATAAAGAGGGAAAGATCAGATGAGATAGGAATCTGACGCAATTTACTGCAAGCTTTCTTAACCTCCCTTCCTGTTGGGCCAACTTATTCACAAAATTTCTTGTTAACAATCTGCATCTCATGTACTCATCTCATCTTCATGTACTCATTCAAATTTGTATTTCACCTTTGGTTTTTGCAGGATGTTTTTAAAGCACATCATAAATACAACAAAATCATAAACATGTATATATATATACATGTTTGTGCCATGTATATATA
>JAHUTJ010011112.1:0-10805 GCA_036250325.1 Characodon lateralis | reverse complement strand
CCTCAGGAGGCCATCCGCCGTCTCATCAGGAGCATGCCCAGGCGTTGTAGGGAGGTCATACAGGAACGTGGAGGCCACACACAATACTGAGCCTCATTTTGACTTGTTTTAAGGACATTACTTTAAAGTTGGATCAGCCTGTAGTGCTTTTCCACTTTAATTTTGTGTGTGACTTCAAATCCAGGCCTACATTGGTTCATAAATTTAATTTCCATCGATGATTTTTGTGTGATTTTGATGTCAGCACATTCAACTTTGTACTGGTCAGTAAACTCACTGTGGGGGGTAGCTTAAGGGGGGTTTGTTGTAGTCGCTCTCGTCATCCAGGTAACTCCTAGAGCCTCTCAGCTTCTCGGGGTAGTCTGCAATCGGAACGTCTTCAGGGGAAGTAGACACATTGTTCACCTTCATGAAAGGTTCAAACAAAGACATGAAGATAAGTGAATACACCTCTTAGTTTGCAGTACTAGAGGATTTTATTGTTAAATTTTTCCAAAAGTAGGCAGACAGGAAATAGGGGAAGAGAGAGGGGGAAGACATTCAGCAAAGGCCTCCGGGTCCAGGAGTGGAACCCAGGACAGCTGCTTCGAGGACTGTAGCGTCTATACATGGGTCACACGCTTAACCCATGTATCAGTGTGAGTTTGGAAGTTTATTCACGCGTTCTCAGTTTTCACGAATTCTCGCCAGACACTTTTGGATAAAACGAAACCATTTACCAATATCTATAGTAACAGTCTCTATCTATCTAGCAAACTTTTAAGAAGATTTTGTTATAATTATCATAATTAATTTGATTAGCATCATTACATATATTTATTCATACATTTAATTACTTAATAATAATAATAATAATAATAATAATAATAGGGATCAAGATAAATGGTTTTTGACCTTCACAATGATGTTGCATCTGCCTGTCTGTCTGTGTCATGTGACCTTTCCTGGGATTTACAGACACCTCTTGCTGTAGGAGACGGAGATATTTGGAAAGCAACTGAAACAGTAGCCATTCAATTTTATAAGTACAAAGTTTTGTAAGCCAGAGAACAACCTTTCCTGTAGGCTTTGTCCACACATGATAAACTGGAAAACCAGTGAAATTTGTTATAAACTGAATTTGGAATGAGTCACATCAATTCATGTGTCAAGGTAAATGTACATTTAGGAACAAATTATAAAGCTATGCCTGTTTTAGGTGATAAGTGTACCCAGCTGCATGAACCTGTCCTCTGTGTGCCATAACCGGGCTAGACCCTGCTGCACACTGCAAAACAACAGCTCACAAGCAAGGAGGTGTCTGCAGAAGTCCTGCATAAGCACTTTCAGGCAGGTTCCCACAAGCACCAGTAAGGAAAATGTCTTTGGTTCTTAGAATGATGTTGCTGTTGTGGTCCAACCATTGTGTTGTGTGGATCAGAGTAGCAGTCTGACTGGTTTTTCCTGTTTACTGCTCTAAAGTGAGCTGAAAAGCTGGGACATCGGCAGAGCTGAATGTCATCATGATTCCAAGCAAACATGACTCACACACTCGTCGCTCTATAATTCAAAAGCATCATCAGAAAGCATGAGTCATTGCTTAATGTAAATACTGATATTTAAACTGTTAAAAACAGACGCAGTAGCACTGTATGTTCAAAATGCCCCTCGGCTGATTACTTGTGCTAGACTGAAACTGTTATCAGTCAGTGTGCCACACCTTGAAACTGTAGATGGAAGGACTTTAAGCTCCACGCCCCACCCCATTTTTCACCGCTCATAAACAAAAGACTTCTCACTAAACTGGCCAAACCACTTCCTTCGCCTCACTTCCTTCACTGCTGAGCTTCTGAGAGCAGATGAGCAGGTATTAACTAGCTGCTGAGGCGGGTATTTAGGAATGGCTCGCGCATTCTTTCTAGCAAGGGTCAGTTTTAGCTTAGCTTCTGTTAAGGGTTAGACACGTAAAAGGTCCAAAATTCAGCAGGATAGAAAAGGGAAGTAGATTATAATGTGGTTTGAATGAAGCCTTACTATCTACCGAGTAAACTGATCAAAATGCTAAATCTAAATAAAACCAGCTTACTAAGACTGACCATTTCCCGATCCATTTTACTTCTGCTCATTGTTTGGCAGTGAAAAAAAGATGTGGACTGGTTTGTGGTTGGAAAGCAGAAAAGAAAAAAAATAGCATTGTTTGTGGCTCCAACACAACCATCTATCCATCACCACATGTCCATGATGACTCAGAACAAGAAATAGATTGAGAGGGTCTTGTGTTTCCATCTGTGATATGTTTAGTGTGTGAAAAAAGTATTTTACATCAATCAGGTTTGTTTTGGGGTTTTTTTCGTCACATCCATGTTTCCGATCCATAAGTACATTTTAATAAACAGACAATGATAGATTGCTGTTTTCAGCTGATGATTTCATTAATTAAGAGAAAGGCTATCCAAACAAACTTGGCCTCATTCAGAAATCGTTGCCCAGCTTGTTACTTGTGATACATCCAGTTTTTTTGGTTAATTTCTCTAACCAAACCAATGTCTGATTACTGCCATACCTGTAGAATCACCCAATCAATCAATTAAATAGAACCTGTCTTCCAACATAAAGTAGGCTAAATGATCTTAAAAAGCCACATATCATGCCCTGATCTAAAGATATTCAAGACCAGATAAAAATACAAAGTCACTGCATCTATCGGTCAGGGAAGTGAGAACCATTATCTAGTCTGGAAAGGATTACAAAGCTTTTTCTAGGGTTTGGAACTTCAAAAAAAATTGCAGTGAGAGTTCTTATCCATAAATGGAAAAACATGGAACAGTGGTAAACCTTGCCAGGAGTGGCTGACCTACCTCAATTAATGCAAGAGCACATCGACAACTCATCCAGCAGGTCACAAAAGGTCCAGGAACAACATCTAAAGCACTTCATTTTCTTTAGTTAAGGTTTAGTTTAGTGTTTGCAAAAATGGACTACATGGGAGAGTTTCACTGACCAAAACCACCCTTGAACAAAAACAACACAAGGCCTGTCTAACATTTACAAAACAAAACATCCTGATGATCCAAGACTTTTGGAAGAATGTTCTGTGTTCTAAAGTGACAATAGTGGAACATTTTGGAAGGTGGAACATGGTGGTACTAGTGTGATGGTCTGTGGTTTGACAACTTAAATTGACCATAACTTCTGCTGTCTAGCAGAAAATCCTGAAGCAGAATAACCAGGCATCATTTCATGACCTAAAGTTCACTTGAGTTATGGAGAAAGACACATATCCCAAGAACCCCAGTTAGTCCACCTCTAAATCACAAAAAAAAACCAACAAAAAAAAAACAAAACAGAAATACAATAAAATGAACGTTTTGGACTGGCCCATACAAAGTAGAAAAAAATTCTTCCTCCACAGTGAAATAAAACACTCACTGCCTAGTAGTAGTTCTTGCCGCCAAGGGAAGCAAAAACAGTTAACTGCACTTTGTTTTTACTCAGGTTATCTTTGACTGATATTATAATGAGTTGCATTAACTGAAATATTTAAGGGCGACAAAGGAAAATCTGGAAGGGGGCCAATACTTTTTCACAGCACTGATTCTTAAGATCAGATGGAAACATAATCCTCTCAATCTTTGTCTAGTGCTGAGTCATAATGAATGTGTTGTGATGAAAACAAATATTCCCCTTTTCTGCATTACAAGCAAAAACGAATCTTCCTGTATTTGCAACCAAACAACTTGCAGTAGTGGAATAGATCCAGAAATGGCAAATCCTTTTTCACAGCATTGTAGCTGATGTCTTAATTCATCCAGATTGAAGATTTTAACTTTTCCTAAAAAGCACAGGATGATGATATTGACTGATTAGCTACCGCCAAAGCAAAGATTACTCTGTCACTCACCCAAGCCTCTACATCCTCTGGAGGTCCAAGGTCATCCACAATTTTTACTTTTTTCCACAAGATGTTGTCTTTGCCATAGTATTGGATCTTTCTTCGAGTCTTGATGGCGAAGACAAGCATGATAAACAAAGCTGCAGTCACCAGGAAGCCAAACACCACAGCGATGGCCTGAAGGGAGGGATAAACCACAGAGTTTAATCTTATCTCACACATGCAGGTACAAGAAAGCACCCACTTCATGAGAGTTTACCTCTTGTGGCTCCACCACGCAGTAGTGGTAAAGGTACTGGTTCATAAACACTCCTAAAGATTGGGGTTGTTGGTATGGAGCACACAAAGCCATAATCTGGTTGCCGTAAATAGACCCTGTGGACTGGGCTGATGGGTTTACTGCCATCAAGTACACTATGGTGGCAATAAGCATCAGCATTCCCAGGATGGGACAGACGATCAACACCGCCAGGTAGAACCTCCTGCTCTGCGACAGGCGCTGGTGAGACACGATGATGATGAAGACAATCAGGCAAAAGATGAAGACCATGCCTGCCATTGCAATCATAAACCCTTTTCCTGAACGCGGGTCGTTGTAGTTTCCACCAAGTGAACCATATCCATAATTGTTTCCAGCTCCATACCCGCCACCTCCGAAGCTGGAACCTCCATAAGATCCTCCATAAGATCCTCCAAAGCCAGCCATGGCTCCCTGACTGTCGTATGCCAGTGTTGAGGCAACGCAGGCAAAGATGGCCACACACAGCACAATGCCAATGATGGCCATGATTTTAAGGATTCCTGGAGGCGACGCCCAGCGATAGAAGTGCTGGAACTCATCATCAGGGTAGTAAGAATAGGCTGGCTGAGACGGTACATTACTGCAAAGGAATAAACAAATTTCTGTTACAATCCATATTACAACTTTTAGATTTTATTTTACTATAACTCAAAAAAGAACAGAGGAAAAAAAACAAGTCTCACAAAGATAATAAAAAAACCTTGCAAGATGTTCAGTGTGCAATTTACAAAATTTACAGTTCAGAATTCTCTAAATTTAAGGACCTATGGAAATAAAAGGAATTATGTTGTTTTATCCTGCCACCTGGTTGTGATCTCTGTTACATAAATAAATAAAGGCCACCATAACCATCAAACAAATTTGAAAAGCAGTAACAATTCTTCCTGTTTCCACCCACTACAGTTCAATCAACGAAACAAATTGCTCACAAAATAATGAGAGCAAAGAAACATTTAACAAATTTTGCAATGGAGCCAACATATTTGAGAGCTAAAAATACACAATTTTTTATTCTTGAAAAGAAAAAGAAAAACTGCAGCGTTAAAGTTTGTTTCTCTTACTGATGTAGCCTAAACAGTTTTATAAGGGTTTGTTTTGTATTGACAGAAAAAACCTAAAACTTACGTTCGACTGTCCTCTTCATATGGAGGAGGACTCCCATTGGGTCTGGAGGACATGACTGCTTGGTCCACTGAGTGCTGATAAAAACAACCTGTAAGAAGGTTTCCTGTTAGACTAGATATAATCAAACCTATGTGATCCAGCTCTTTTAAAAGTAAAAATGAATATGTAAAATCAATGTATTTCAAACAGCCATTTGAACGGTTAAACTGTGACAATCCACAAACCAGGCAAATAAAAAGGGCAAACGCTTCCTGTCTAGACAGCTACTAAACATACTAGCAGTCGTTGCATTAACGAAATAATAGTTTTCATCTCTCATTAAAGGCTGCTCACAGTAACTTAAATGATTTAAAGGTGAACCCACCAACACATCTGGCTCGGCTGGGATTTCTGCACTAAATACTGAGCTTTGAACAACTGAGGTCATCTCTCACCTGTTGCAGTCAGCGTCCTCTCCTGTGTAAAGTCTCCAGTGAAACTACAGCTGCTGCAAAACAACCTGGACCACACCTTCAGAGCTCCGCTCTCGGTTTTCTTAGCCCCGCCTCTCCTGACAGGTGTCACAGCGGCGAACCGGACCGGATGCTCATATATGGAAATGCGAGGTGCGCGTAGTAGCACAGAAATAGAAAGAATGAAGTGTTTATCAGGAGTAGAGGCCCGGATTACCGCGGTGAAGTTAGTTTTAGGTTGGACGCAGATTCAGCGGCGTCCCCGTCCCTTTTGAACCGATGCTGGCAAGGCAAGGCCAGTTTATTTCTATAGCACATTTCAGTAGCAAGACAATTCAAAGTGCTGAACATGAAACAAAGAAAAAGAAACATAATGGGCAAAGTACACTGCAGTCGCATCAAGGTAATTTAATAATTAAAGAGCATAAAAAATTAATAATTAAAGAGATGATCATAAAAAAAAACAAACAAAAAAAAACTTAATGATAAAATGATCAATAAGAAAATTAAAGTTGGACTGAAAACTTAACTAATAATGTTTAGATACCACAGTTAAAGGCCACTCTAAACAAATACGTTTTTAATGCATTTTCTATTTTTCCTGAATTTCTTTCATTAAATTCATGTTTGTTTTAAACAGATTTCAGGACACTGTCAGGATCTGCCATTTTGGGTTTTGTGTTTGTTTACCTTTTCAGTTAGGTGTTTCTGTTCCTTTTGGTTTAATAGTTATGTTTATTTATTCCTTCTGTTATCCTGGTGTTTTAGTTTTGTCTACACTTCTGCCCCTTAGTTTTAATAGTTCCTTCTTCCCTCCTCCGTAGGTCCCTTTGGTTATTGTTTACTCATGTTTATTCCTTAGAATTGTTTCCCTCGGGTTTATTATCATTAGTACAGTTCTCCTTGTCTATTACTTATGGTTATTTCCCTTCTTTGGTTTTATTTAGTTTTAGTTTCTCGCTCAGTATTCTTGTGCTTGTTTACTTTTTAGTTTTTCCATGTCCTTAGATTTAGTTCTTTCTAGAGTTACTACTTATGTTATCTTATGTTCTGTTTACTTTCTCGTTTCCTGCTATGCTCCTGATTCCATGCCTGTCTAGTTTCTGTTCCTGTTCAGCTCCCAGTAAGTCTTGTACATTCTGTCTATCTTAATCATACCATATGGCTTCCAAGTATCTCCCTGCAACCTGGTCCGACTCGTCGAACACAATTCCTGACAGACACATGACCCACTGTTGCAAAACTAATGTTAAATCATTCAACTAGACTGGATAGATGAGACACACTCATTTGTATATGATTTTAATGCATGTTGTATTGTTTATACATTTTTTCAAAATTATACATTTTTTCAAAATTCATGATTTTTTTTCAATAGCTTTTAGGGCACATGACCCGATAACTAATAATTAAACTAACTAATGTTAAATCTTTCTACTAGACTAAATAGATGAGACACACTCATTTTTATCTCATTTTAATGCAATTTTGTTTTTTTAAATGTCTGTAATCACAACTGATCATTTTGATAAAACATAGGATTATAATACATACTGTGATCAGTTGAAAATTCATTCTCAAAGCTTACCAGCTACAGTCAAATGCAAAACATTCATTTTAGCAGATCACACTTGTTGTTTTGAAACTGTCCAGCTTTACTGTATAAGTCTTCAATGCATGAATAAGTTTCTTAATATATCTGACTGAGAGTTAACTTTACTTTGGAAAAAGAGAAACTCAGATGTTGTAGCAGTTTTTCCTTCACTGATCAAGGGTCAAAGCATGCTTGTCCATCATTCAGAGCTGTGCTCCTTTCACCGACATGGCACAGTTGGTAGCACTGCTGCCTTGCAGCAAGAAGGTCCTGGGTTTGATTCCCAGCTGGGGTTCTTTCTGCATGGAGTTTGCATGTTCTTCCCATGCATGTGTGGGCTCTTGCTGGGTACTCTGGCTTCCTCCCACAATCCAAAGATATGCCTGTTAGGTTAATTGGCTGTATGAGTGTGTGCATGTGTGTTGCCCTGCGATGGACTGGCAACCTGTCCAGGGTCAGAACGGAGCTTCCTCCTCACAGTTCACCAAAGGTAATTTATATGTTTGTTTATTGTGATATTGTGCCAATGTAAGAAGAATAGGATAGAACTCACATATCAGCTTTAACATAACTGGAAATCTGCCATACAAACCACTAATCCATTAGTTGCGATTTTTAATAATGCCTCTGTGTCAGACATTGTACTTGTCACTAAAATAAATGATTTACATACAGTCCATCCGGAAAGTATTCACAGTGCTGCACTTTTTCCACATTTACATTACAGCCTTATTCCAAATGATATAAATTGTATCTCTTTCGTCAATATTCTACACACAGAACCCCATTATGACAATGTGAAAGAAGTTTATTTGAGATTGTTGCACATTTATTCCAAATAGAAAACCAAGAAATCACTTTTACATAAGTATTCACAGCCTTTGCTTGATACTTTGTTGAATCAACTTTGGCAGCAAGTACAGCCTCAAGTCATTTTGAATATGATGCCACAAGCTCAGCTCACCTGTCTTTAGGCAGTTTGGCCCAGTTTTCTTTGCAGAACATCTCAACCTCCATCAGGCTGGATGGGAGACATCTGTTCACAGCCATTTTCAGATCTCTCCAGAAATGTTCAGTCAGATTCAGGTCTGGACTCTGGCCACTCCAGGACACTCACAGACTGGTTCTGAGGCCTCTCCGTTGAGATCCTGGCTGTGGGCTTTCAGTCGTTGTCCTGCTGAGAAAGAACTCTCGCCCCCAGTCTGAGGTCAAGAACGCTCTGGAGCAGACTTTCATCCAGGATGTCTCTGTACATTCCTGCATTCATCTTTCCCTCTATCCTGACTTGTCTGCCAGTTCCTGCTGCTGAAAAACATCCCCATAGCATGATGCTGCCACCACCATGCTTCACTGTAGGGGTAGTACTGGTCTGGTGCTAAGCAGTGCCTGGTTTCCTCCAAACAAGGCGAATTTTGTCTCATCAGACCCAAGAAATTTGTTTCTTGTGGTCTGAGAGTCCTTCAGGTGTCTTTTGACAAACTCCAGACAGGCTGCCATATGCCTTTTATTAAGGAGTGGCTTCTGTCTGGCTACTCTACCATACAGGCCTGATTGGTGGATTGCTGCAGAGATCGTTGTCCTTCTGGAAGGTCCTCCTCTCTCCACAAAGGAACCCTGGAGCTCTGATAGAGTGACCATAGGGTTCTTGGTCGCATCCCTGACTAAAGCCCTTCTTCCCCGATCGCTCAGTTTAGAGAGCCATCCAGCTCTAGGAAAAGTCCTGTTGGTTCCAAACTTCTTCCATTTACAAATGATGGAGGCTGCTAATTATGTTGACACATCCTTAAAATGTGAAAACCTCTAAGTGGTTTAAATACACTTTTTAAGAATGTGTCACCACACTTTTTAGTCTAGTTGTCATTTTTTAAACACTGGCAGAAGTATTCATACCCATAGATTGTTCCACATATGATGTTTTACAATCACATATTTCAATATTTTTTCTCTTTATTAAGCAACACAACTTGCACTGAAAAAAATTATTCATATTTATTAAATATTTATATACTTTGGTGCTGTGAAACCACAAATTACAATGCATTGTAGTGGGATTCCATGTGATGACCAAAACAAAGTTCAATGACAAAAACACATTGTTTGCTACTGGTAAAATAAGCAAAAAAACACCTGCAGACCACACTTTTCAAAGTGTGGTCTGCAGGTGTTTTTATATCCCACCAGTCAACCCTTATAAAACCATTGGGTTCTTTAGAGCTGCAAATGTTTTGTTGATATGTTTCCTCCAGCTTTGATAATGTAATAATGGCTCAAACAAATTTTATGGCTTGTTCACAAAACGGCTTTTCCTTTCTAAAACATGAATATGGCTTAATATAAACCCTGGATCACCAGTGACCTGAAGGACCTGCTTAACAAGAAAAAAAGAGCCTTCATAGAAGAAGACAGGGAATTATTGAGGAGTATACAGAATTCAATTCAATTCAATTCAAAAATGCTTATATTTTTACATTAATCCCAAAAGGGAAATTAAATGTTGTTGTAGCTCATTATGAAGGTTTCTTCAAAGAACCGTTGTAGATGCTGATGGCTGTGGGCAGGAAGGATCTCCTGTAGCGCTCCGTCTTACAGCACATCTGAAGAAGCTTCTGACTGAAGACGATGCTCAGGGTTCTCCATAATGTTCTTCATTTTATGAAGAATCCGTCTTTCCACAATGATCTCCAGAGGTTCCAGAGGAGTCCCCAGAACAGAGCCAGCCTTCTTTATCAGATAGTTGAGCTTTTTTAAGTCCCTGGCACTGATGTTGCTTCCCCAGCAGAAAGGATAACCTAAAGTCAAGATTAGAGACAGCAAGGAGGTTTACAAGAAGAAGCTGGAGAGCAACTCAAGGAACACAATATCAGAGATGTGTGGTCAGGGATGAAGAAGATCACAGGCTTCAAGCAGAAGGACAATCAGACCGATTTGATGTCTGGACAGAGCCGATGAACTAAACACATTCTTCAACAGATTCAGTTCAGAAACAAGCTCAGCATCCTCTTCTCCTGCTCACAGCCAAACAGACATCCCACCCTCCAGCTTTCCTGTCACACCTCAAATGTTTTTTGTCTTCCACCTCTTCCATGGACCCTTCTGCTTCTACATGTTTGTCTTCCACCAAATCAAAAGATGCTGATGCTCCCTTTGCCTCCCCCTTCCACCTGTGTGTCTTGAGAAGTTAGGTGAAGATGCAACTGGAGAGACTGAACCAGAACAAGGCTGCAGGTCCAGATCATGTCAGCCCTAGAGTCCTGAAGGACTGTGCAGAGCAGCTCTGTGGGATTCTGAAGCACCTCTTTAATCTTACCCTGACCCAGAAGAAGGTTCCAGTGTTATGGAAGACCTCCTGTCTTGTTCCAGTACCAAAGAAAACTCACCCATCAGTCCTCAATGACTATAGACCTGTTGCCCTGACATCCCACATCATGAAGGTCCTAGAGAGACTCCTGTTGGCCCACCTGA
>JAHUTJ010011111.1:0-10810 GCA_036250325.1 Characodon lateralis | reverse complement strand
CACTCTGCTCTTACTGGTGCAATGTGCAATCAATGAAGACTGGCTACCAGGCTGGTCCAATTTAGCCATGAAACCTCCCACACTAAAATGACAGGTGTTTCAGTTTCATTGTCCAACCCCTGTAACAGTTCATGTCTAATATATTGATCAGCCATTAAATAAATATTTTTTTGTGCATTTAAAAGTACATTCATTCATCAGTTAAACATTTTGTTGTGCAAGTAATTTATTTATAGAGTCATTTATTTATTTCTGATTTATTTATTCATAATTATGGTAGAATTGTTCCTCCTTATAACTCTGCCCTAGAGCTAGACTGCTGGGCATATACATGCTTTTAAATGCATTTCTTGTTTCATTTTTGAGCTAGAGGAGACTCAAACTGCCTGATCCTCTCCAAACTTGCCTAAACAATGGGATAAAGAACTGTAGCCGCTCTACTTGGTAAAACACTTTGTTCAGGTATAATGAAACAGAGTGAGACAGATGTAAGTCATGGGACTGTTGGAGTCTTACTGTGACACTGAAAGTAGGATATGTTCTGGGTTTATTGCAGCTGATATTTTTAATAGAGGAATGGAATTAAATCCAGTTATTTAGACAGCTGGAGACATTTTATTTTCTCTCTCTGAAACATCAGTTGTGTGGAACCATTAGGGAGGAAGCTCCAGGAAGTGGCTGTCCTTATGCTGAGCAATTAGTCAGGATGGAAGGCAGGCCGAGCCAAACCATGTTATGCCCTGGTCAGCACATGTAATTATCATTGCTTTGGATATCCATTACAGTCCAGTTGATTTTTTCCAGTTTGTGTAAGAAAAGCTAGGTTTTAGTAGTATATGCACTTGTTCTGGCATCAAAAGGTACATTATGTAGCAATGGGCTGTTAACTGTAACCAAAACAAAATTGTTTAAGATCAAGATTAAGAAGTTTTATTGTCATTATTTACACACAGAGCATGTAGCTGAACAAAATGTTTTTCCACTTAATAGTTCTTTCTTCATCCCATTTTCCACTGAATATCCTGGGATTTAAATAAAAGGAAAAGGAATCATGGGTAATTTATGTGCTTTCTGGTTCCACTGCACTGAAAGGCTGTGGAAAATGCATTCATCAGCCATCAATAAATAACGGATTATTCTATTCTATTCTATTCTATTCTATTCTATTCTATTCTATTCTATTCTAATGATGTATGGGGTAGTTGTGAAGGAAACAATGCAATACCTCCTATCCAGTGGGTGGCGGTAATAAGAAACTAAAATCCAAACAAGCAAAGCCTGACTGAGAAGACAGTACCCTGCCATTTTTTTCTCAACAGAGATTTTTGCTGGCAGAGTTGTACCACAATTGACACCTAGAATCTGCAAGGGAAAGAAGGCAGGTGATCGCCCGAAGACAACGTCTCATTCACAACAAGCACACCTTAGGATGAATCTTGTATAAAGTAGAGAACACACAGAGCTTAAACACTGTGGGTAAGCAGAAGTCAGAACACTGCAAGAAAGGGTCCACCAATCTGTGTTGCCCAGCACATATCCCCTCTCCTCAACAATCTTGGGGTAATCTGAAAGTCCTATCTCCAAAACATGACCTTTTATCTGGGAGAATGTGGACCCGGGAAACTGAAAGCTGCGAAGGGCTTTCAAAGTCCCAGCAATGGAAAAGGGTCTTTTAAGTATTTAATTTTTGGTCACAACTGGATTTGCTCTATATATGTTCCAATGAAAACTCTGACATGAGACGATATGCAGCTTCTTTCACTTTTCATCACCTTGATCCTGGGAAGGCCCACAGAACCTTAAAGAAAATTCAGAAATGAGCAGTTCAATATTAGCCTCTAAACAATGAGTGAATCATGATAAAAGACTAAACAGGGAATGTATACAATTTTTCTTACTATCCTTCCATTAAAATATCTTATCTAACCAAGTAATACATAGCTGTAAGCCAAAATCACAGAGATTAACAAATATGCTTGAACCTCATTATGCTGTGTGTAAAGAATCTGGGATTGTTTCATTTTTTAAACTGAATTACTGAACTGTTAAATAATATTAAAATTTACTGAGATCACCTGTGTTACATACATGCATTATATAGCCTTTATAGTTTGCCAGAATGACACGTTTCAAAGTTTTTAATTTAATAGCATGAAACACATGGCGCACCACTGCAGGAAAACACAGAATCAGGATATGTCTATAGCTGTTTTTACAAAAGGACTTATTTCAGGAAGCAATTCTTTGTTCAATTAGTAGACTTGATTATTCATTTGAGAGCCATTGATTATAGGTGATGTGCTGTCAGCACCCTCATTATTCCCTTTGGAGGATAAGAGTTCTTTGTCAAGATGCATGATGAGTCGATGATGTGTACCTCTTAGCGGTATGACATCTTCATCCATCATGGAAATTTTGGATCTCTCAATCTCCATTCCCTTAGCCCTCAATCACACCTTTCTTAGCGGCTGACAGGCGCCCACTGTAACATGCAGGAGGAGCAGCAGATGAGCTCTCCATTAATGAAAAAATAACACATCACACAATACAAATGGGTGCAAAGAAGTGAGAGCACTTCAGAAATGCCCAGATAATTAGACTGTCCAGCAGCAGATTGATGGATGCACTATAATTACCTTTGTATTATTATTTCGGTGCCAGACAAAAAGGAAAAGCTGCCTTGAGTTGCACTGTTTCATTAATCTCATTAATGTGTGGAATAAATATCATTTTATCAGACATTCCAGAGGTGCTGCTGGTGTGAGCAATTGAAGCCATGATTCAGAACTGTCAACAAGAGCATAACACACTGTTAGTTCATACGCTTTCAAGTCACAGGATAGCTGAAAAGAATACACAACAAATCTGATACTGTGGTTCTGTGACAGGTCAAGTTGATTGGAAAATACATATTTAGTATACAGTATACAATATACAGTATTTTATAATAATTTTCTTTTAATAATTAATATACATTTTCCTATGAGGTATAATAACAATAATGTAAAGTTGTGTTTTTCAGTATTTTTGTGCATATAATGCTAGGTGATGCCAAAACTAGTTGTAACTTATGTTGAATTTTAATGATGTAATGATATCCAGCCTTAATACCCTAACAAACCACAACCAATGCATTCAGATGGGTTGAATGCTGTGGTTTTCGCTATGGTTTTCCAGCTGGGCAGCTGGCAAAGTTCTGCAACTCAACAGGCTTTCTTACTCCGTGTACACTGATTAAAATGACTTGCTGGATTAACTCAATTTAATTGATGGCAGTTTTTCCATCCAATAAATTATATAAGTTATTTATGTTTAACAAATTCAAAAAATTTTAATAACCTAATGACAAAGGAATTTGTTTGATCAACTCAGTTCTATTTGATCATGTGAAAAAACATGCATATAACATGGTCAAAACAACCTTGACAAAATTAAAGTGCCAGCAAGATATGTGCTTTCTTGCACTTAAAACTTCTCTTTTCTAAAAAGGACTCACCTTTGTAGTATTAGACAAAACAATAAATAAATCTCTGTCCTCTTAGTATAAAAGAAACATGTGTATTCTGGGTCCAAACTGCAGTTTTAAAGTCAAATTTCATTTAGTGTATATATTTTGTAACATTTTCTGTATATTTAAATATAATTTCGGCTGCCAAGCTGCAATAACCTATTCTAAACAACAATACAGTTCACAATAAATGTATGCCAGACAGCGAACAATTAACACACCTAACAGGTTTTTTTTAAGAAACAGTTTTGGTGCCAAAGGAACATGTTTTAATAACACTCTTCTATAATACCCAGACATTCACCATCTTAAAGAATCTAAAACACTGGACACTCGGGTTCTCAAAATATGCCTTTTTTTTCTAGGAAATGTCATTTATTTAACCTACAAAACGAAATTCAGAATAAAATGATGATTATAACCTTAAAAACTTTGATGAGATTGTTGGCTGGTCTCTTGTGTAGTCTTTATTAGCAGACTCCATCATACAGCAACTCAACAACAACTACCTGACTTATAAATAAATAAAGAATAAATAAATAAATAAGAACCACAAAAATAGATATAGGATGTCAAGCACTCACCTCCATATCTTGCACCCATAATAATAATAATAATCATAATAATAATAATAATAATAATAATCTGGACTGAAACAGCAACTAGAAAGAGCTTTGTGAGATAGTCTTTACTTTGATGATAAACACTGTGGTATTTTAATATCACCAGCTTTATCACACTGCTTCCATATTCTAATTGGGCAAATGTTTAGTGTAATGCTTTTACATTTAAGAGTCCCTTATCGGTTAACTAACTTACTGGTTCCCAATATTCTCAATGGAGAGCATACCGATTGCTCAATTTAGCCATTCCGATGGGCGTATGTTATGCTCTGCCAATTTTAAAGCAGATATTTTTAACTGTGCTGTGCTGATAACATGTATTGCTCACAACAAATGTTTTATTTAAATTTATGAACATCATCAAGATTGTAAAACCTTGATATTTGCTGATGTGACTTGAAGGATGAGCATGACCTGAACACCTCACCTTAATATATACTCATACACATTGAACTGCATTCATAAATCCATTTCATGTACTGAAATTAAAATCATATACAGATTTAAGCAACACAAAAACAACATAAAAAAAGAATGATTATTTAAACTACTAGAAACATTCAAGTTTTGGATTTTGAAAATGTTCTTCAGTGTTTCTTTGAAACATGGCACGTCATTATAAAAAAGACACAGTTGTACAACAAATCTGTTCATTATTCTTATTGAATTTATTAAAAATTATCAGAAATCTGAAACCATGAAAGTTTGAATTCAAGTGCTTCCATTTATTCAAGTGGATAAAGTCAATGTACTTAAGTGTATTTTTGATAATACATGAAAGTTCCCATTATTTATCTATACATGTATGTTTGTGTTAATCACAGATGTCCCTGTTCAGAAAAATAATAAAGAAGTGTCATGAAGATTATTTTCTTATTTTGCTGGTTATGGTATAAATGGTTTACTGGTGCCTTGACTTTGATTTTTCTTTTTGACTGATATTTCAACAGGTTTTGAAAGAATATTTCAAATACTTTTGAAAACTGGATGTAAACTTAATTTAAAATCTCTATCAAGGTAGAAAAATAGATGGACAAGAAGATGGCTGGATAAATGGATAGATAGATGGACAAACAGACAGACAGACGGATGGTTGGATGGACTCAATTCACTAAGTGAACCGCATCATATAGACTAATTACACACAGACTGATGTTTTCATTTCTGTTAATTATGATGATTTTGTGCTTACAGCTAATGAAAACACTGCATTTAAGATTAGAATATTATGTCAGATCAATAAAAAACTATTTTTAATACAAAAATGTGGACTTAATGAAAAGCATGTGTAATACCTGCTTAAAGGTTGCTATTTTCAAAAAGTTATTTTTATCTAACAAATGAGGAACGCATATTGTAATTTATTGATTATGACTGTACATACATTTCCATGACCAAGACATTGTTTGGGTTGCTGACAAGAAACACTCAGTGTAGCCCTCTGTTGTAACTGAACAACAGTGTAGAAGTGCAGGCCATAGACCCCCAACAACATCATGTCCTATCACCCTGCAGGTGGTTTAGTTTGTCAATGGGAGGAAATGGGATCTTTACACCCAATTTGAAGTGAAGTGACTCAGAGTTTACATGTAGGATATCCCGTGACCCCGACGTAATGACTTCCAGACTGCAGGTGGTCCTGTTCTTGTGTGGCAGTGATAGGACTCTATAAACAGACTTAATCACGTTTTCTGGCTGCCCTGTCTGGCTCTTACTTGGTTCCGCATTTTTTAATATTTCAGTGCATATCTTTTCCTAATCAACACCGTCTTTGACATTTGACCACCCGCTAATCCGGGTGTAAATGTGTCACATTCTCAAAAGTAGTAAGCAATAGGGCTTACATTTCCTGTTCAGTTTTTCTGTCAGCAGCATGTCTTTTTCAGTGACTATTGCTTCATGATATCTAAAATAAATTTGCCAGAAGAAAAAATAAATATTAAAGAACTGTAACTTTATCCTACCCATGTGTACATTGTATGAAGAAGGTGTTTTAGGCCTCTAGTGTTTGTGACAATTGTAGTCCCATTTTACGGTGGGAAATCATAGCAAGTAATGTAGGTGTCAAAGAAAAAACCTGATCATGAATCTTTTATCTTTTCTCTTTTCCATGATGCATCAGTGGAAATCAGAATTTATGGATTATAATGCCAGACCTTCTTGTAAAATACAGACTAGTTGTGGAACAATCAGCATATTTGTTTTATTAATCTATTGATACATTTTTTGATCAATCAATTGATCTAAATGAAAGTTTCCTATAAAGAAGCTATTTTATTTACTTTTAATTTCACAACAAATGTCTCCATTATCACATACCACCAAATAAAATCCATCCATCCATCCATCTTCTATACCCGTTTCTCCTGTACAGGGTCATTGGGAAGCCAGGGCCTATCAGTAGTCTAAAGGCGAGAGACGGGTTAACTCTGGACAGGTCAGTAGTCCATCTCAGAACAACACAGAGACACACAGAGCAAACAGCCATGCACACACCCATTCAAACCTAAGGGAAATTTACAGAGACCAATGAACCTAACAGTCATGTTTTGAATTCTGCGGGGAAGCCGGAGTACATGGAGAGAACCCACACATGCACGGGGAGAACATGCAAACTCCATGCAGAAAGACCCCAGGCCGAGTGTCAAACCCAGGAGCTTCCCGCTGCAAGGCAACAGTGCTACCAACTGTGGCAACGTTTGGCCCACAAAATAAAATGTAAGCAAAAATTGTACATTTTAAAATATAAAATACATGTGTACATGACTGCCTCCAGCATTAGAGGAAAAATAAAATGATGTCCTTATTTTACCTTTTTATTAATACTTATTTGTAGTGGGATATTGTAACATTTCTGTGTAACTTCCAACTGACTTGTATTTATTAACAAACTGTATGTATTATTTATGAATGTGTCTTGTTTTAATTAAATTAATTTAGATTTTAACATTATCTACACAATTAAAGCTACTTGAAGGTAAAATGCCTACTCTTAAATTAATAACAGAACCCTTCTTGAAAGTTGTATGCATTTAACTAAGAGAAAAAAATTAAATAATTAGTAAATCAGTCAGAAAAATGGCGGTCACAATTCCAACATGTGATATCGATATCTCTATTCCTATATCCTTCCTTTACCTAAATTACAAATAATGAGCTTTACATTTTGTAACAAAATTCCCCAGCAACATGTACCTGCATTACCATCTATGACCTGAATTACAGTAAAGAAAGCTTTAACTTTGAGTGTGCCACCTTTACAGGATAAACAATGTACTAACAACAACAGGAATGCGTGCAACCAAAAGCAGACCAGTCTTGATGCTGCATTTGTTGATGACCTACGGATCAAATTTTTTAAAAGACGTCCAGGAAACAAGTTTAGCTTTTTTTTCTTGCGCAACATGAATGCAGTTTTAAATGTGCAAGTAATTTTTACAGGCTAGGATAGTTTCTCAGATGTTAACATAACTACAATGTAAACCACTAAAACAACTACAAATAGATATAATCTAAAATATAATATAAAAAACTAGTAATAATGATAGTGATAATAATAATTCCATTGACATGACATTGCTTAGCCCAGTGAAACAAAATAATATTCTGTATTTCAGAGCAAAGAGGGACCCTGGTTCCGGGCTTTTGTGGACATGAACGTGTTGTCCCAGTTTGGGATGATGTTGATCTAAGGGAGTTGAGCTCCTGAGCCATGCCTGAGAAAGTTTATCATTGGTTGGGGGAGGTATGGGCAGTAGAAACCCATGAAACCTGCCATCCAAGCCATAATTGGAGGTCATTAATCATGTGAGGCCATCCTGCAGTGAATAGTTCTGTGTTTCTCTTTGCTTTTTGGCCAGCATAGAGATTTATCCAGGTCCTCCAGTCATGCTTGGAACACTTTGGTCAGGCAATTTTTTTAAAGCAACATTTATGTGTACATTTGATCTCAGTAATTAGCCTCCTCTCTTATAAGGTAAAAGCTTTTTTAACATATCGGTCATGTAAACGTTTTGTATTTAATGTGAAGGAAATTGAAGCTTTAAAGTGCTTATTAATGGCTTTGCATAGACTTTCTGTCAAAATGGATGCTGTTTGTTTTTTTAGGATACCAAATGTCAGAAACAAACTTGTTTGTAGCACCAGTTCTTGGATTGCCAACCCAAGAAAATTTATTTTTTTTTCTGTCTTGTTAACACACAATTCCCCAACTAACAATAAATAAATTAAAACATTCACTTGCATATGGTTTTACATTGCAAAAGCAATTTATATGACATAACTTCTCCACACTGGTTCATTTTAAAGACTTTTTAATGACCTCCAATTATTTCAGCTCAACAGCGCCACTTTTAGCTCATAGATATGAATTAGATGTGGGACTATATTTGAAAGCTGGAAAGCTCAACCCCCCTTCCAGCTACTATTGATCGCAGCAGCGGAAAATCCATAGTGGCTGATTTGTGAACCATTAAGTTTTGAACCCAAAGCTTATAATGTTCATATTCACAGCTTTCCTCTGTGCTGATGAGGGCGAGGGTGGGATAAAGAGGCAGAGGGTTAGATGCTGAGGGGGGGATGAATGAATGAGAAATAACAAGAGGGATTGAAGATCATTGAACAAATCGATTCTGCTCTAACTGGAAGATAGCCCATAAATGCAACTTAACAATAAGAAAGAGCACAAGGGGAACAATTTAATATTATCATATTTACAAGACGGTTTTAATTCAGCTTTAAATCTTTAGGGTGAGGTCAAATCAGAGAAGAACAGGCCTGCTACCTGTTCTGAATTCCAATACAAAACTGTAAAAGCAGCTTTCCAGTGGCGCACTTCATCTTCTATGTTGCATTTCCTTGCTCTGTGACTACTCTGTTCCTTCTTCTTCTCCTTCTGGTCAGCCTGGAGTTATGTCACATCATTACCTCTATAACATTACTATGATGTTACTACCTGCTTTTAATCCAACTAGAAGTGAATGATTCAGCACATCTGGCAGCTTGCATGCTTGCTCAATATTATGCTGTGGCTAAATTGTAGAGGAAAAACCAGCAATGACAAAATTCTTGAGTGAACTGAAATGATAATTAACGATTTCTAAAAAAAGAAGCTATTACACCAAAGGTGTCAAAAAAGCCACGAGGAAACATTAATCACATCCATCATCACACTTTCTCAGTTGCACATTCACCCCTCTTTTGATCATCACCTTTTCACCACATGGAACTACAAACTGTGACAAACCCTGAGGCGAACAGTAATAATGTTGTTCATCCAAACTTTGATTTCATCTAACTGTGAGCTGTAAATGAAAATTGTGACTCTCTCACAGAAAGCCATTGAGATCTCCTGGATGCCGGCCATCTGACTGGAGTAATTGAGCAAGTGTTTTTAGCAGGAGAGAAATCTAAACAGTCAGGAACAGTTGGGTCTTTTACTGCACAGGTACACTTAGAAAGCAACCTTTGTCTTTCAGTAATGGAATATATTGTTAGCTCAATGAGGATTTATGCTTCTTTTTCTTGTATCTTTTATTCAAAGATAAAAAAAACAAAACACCTTTTTGTTATTCAGAAGTTGCAGTTTTAGACTTATTAACATAATGTTTAAGAAGGTCAGTGAGAGGGAGGGTGCTTAGTTAATTTTAAAGTGGAATTTAAATACATTCCTTAACATCCTCGGATGAAAGATCATGGCAAATGATTCAGTTTGACCAACAAGGTGGGATATGCCCATAAAAAAGCAAGAGCCCTTTTAGGAATCTGGAAAAGCAGTCTGACTTACCAGATACATTTTCCCTGGTCCCTCAAAGATGTGTTGACTGGCGTCCTAATCAAAAATCAATGTGCCCACTTGACTAGGCCCTCAAGGCTTCTGTAGCGGGTTATGTAATCTGATAATATCAATCATAACTGTGTTAGAGGCAATCAGTCTGACTTTCACAGGACTGGGGTCAGTGAGTAGGGGGAAGGAAGGATAAGAAAGCCTTGGCCTCCCATGCCATCAATTACCACTTATTATGAGGAGCTGCTTACTCGCGCAGAGCTGTGCCCCCCCACCCCTTCCGCAATAAATAATATTAACAGGACCAACCCCATCAATCAATACTATCACAGCTGTATTGTTCCAGCCGAAATGGCAGCTTTCATGGCTCCACAGCCTCGATCAATGACCATGGCTCCTACCCTTAGCACAAAATGGTAAATCTAGCTCTGTTTGAGCCCAGGGGTCTTCAGCCTGGCTTCTCCTGCTTCTGCAACATTTGTTATCTTCCAACTCTTTGGCTGTCTATACCTTTCACTGTCTGTTTTGGCTGTGTTGCACATGAAATATTGCATATACTGAATTCTCCTGACACAGACAATTTTCCTCTTGCCCTGATAACTGAATCTTGATGACACAATTTTTAAAGACCTGTATCTTACCTAGAATCTAAATTCCTGAAAGGTATTTCATTGAAAAATGTACTCTTTTTCATAAAAAAAAAAAATACTTTCAAATTTACATTTATACAAATAAACTGACATTGCCTGCCTCACCTAGATGTTCAGCATACAGGTCCTTCTCAAAATATTAGCATATTGTGATAAAGTTAATTATTTTCCATAATGTCATGATGAAAATTTAACATTCATATATTTTAGATTCATTGCACACTAACTGAAATATTTCAGGTCT
>JAHUTJ010011110.1:0-10814 GCA_036250325.1 Characodon lateralis | reverse complement strand
CTTCTGCAGGCCTCAGAGAGAAAGTAAGCAATGCTTATACCTTAATTTACCCCTTTTTATGAATGAATACCGGATTCTTTCAACAGTAATTCATCAGTACATCAGTACTTAACTTGTGCATATGATCACAGGATTGTATGACACCCTTGGATCCAGTTGAAGAGTTTATGTCTGTTTGCCAGCATAGAGACATTAGCGCGCTGTCTCCTCCTATCCCGATGATCACCGGTGTGGAAGAGATCGGAATATTGGAAAGGTGGTGCTTTTATGCAGCCAGTGGCATCATGGGAAGTCCACTGCTAGTTTGCTTGGCTGTGCTGGAAGTAGGTTAATCCAATTTATTTTGAAAGTTCCAGGAAAGTCTGTACTGGCCTTTCACGTTGTAAACACGACAAGTATATATGTCGTGGGGCGAGGTCAACCTGGGTGTCTAATGTCTTTTCGTTTGGATCTGGGTGATTGCGCTTCGGATTCTTGTTCTTTTTCTTGATTCTGGTTCTTGACACCAGTTCCAATTCTGTCAAGGGGAAGGGTTGGAGAGGTCTGCATGGTTAGGCTGACTGGCTGGCTGGAGTTGTGCAGCCTTTTTGTTGTGCGGGCTATGGTCTTTCTGTGGCGCTCTTTGGCTTGCTGGGTTGACGTATTTCCCTTTGGCACGGTGGTAGGTGCGCAGGGTCTGCTTGACTGCCTGGATCGTGATGGCGGTTTGGGTTCGATTGTCTATGGGGGTTGCATGTGCCAGTGCTGGCTCAGGGTTTGCATTTGGGTGGGCCTGACATTTTGGGTCAGGTATGGTTGGGTATTTGTGCCCTTGGTGTTGGTGTGGGTCATGTTTTGTTGCCTCGCTGGCCTTGTTATGGTTGCGATCCGATGCCGGGCTTGGGGGCATTAGGGAGTGGGCGCTCTATTGGCTCTGCCCCGTGGGTCCGGGCGGTTGTTGGGCATGCTGGTCGTGTGCCCTCCTTTGTATGGCATATTCTTGTTGCACTGGCCAGTGACCCTGAATATAGGGTCACTGGCTTTTGAATCGACTGAGCGGTGATGGTGGAGCTGAGCTGGTTAATTTTTCTCCCTGGGCTGTCGTTGCAGTGGTGGTGATGTGGTGTGGTTGCAGGGGTCGTGACAGAGGTTGTTGGCTAAGTTTGACCCCTCTTGGTGTGGGGTTTGTGAGCATGTTGCTGTTGGAGCCTGCGCTGTGTGGGTGTATTCTTATCAGCTTTTCGGGGGTGGAGCTCATCTGTGGGGGTGTGCCCCAGTGGGGGTCATTGTGTTAGGGTTCGGGGACATGTGTTTCATATCTGTGTCCTGGTTGGGGTTGGCCCCGTGGGGAGATTCATGTTGGGGTTCTTGGTTGGTGGGTGGCTCATGGGGTTGAGATCGGAATTTATTGGGGGTTGGGACTGGTGCTGGAACTAGTGGTGTGGTCTGCCTGGCTCCTTAACTCTTCTCTGCCAAGGGCGTGGGGGGAAAGGGTGGGGGGTTCTTGGGTTCAAATCCTCTGGGGGGCCTTTGGATGTCTGTGGCTCAGATCTCCTCCATGTCTGTCTCTGGTCCTGCGGGGCAGCTCTTTCGCTCCTCACATATTGCAATTGCAGCTAAGGCCTATTGTACTCGCTCCGTTTCTTCTCATTATTATTCAGGCAATAAATGAAGTGCCTTTTTTGCGGCTGTAACATAATCAAAAACTCACCAAAGTTGGCGGAGGCATCAGTTTTGCGTGAATTGAAGTATTTTAAAGGTTTCGCAAATGTTGCAATAAAAATGGCTCAACTGTTTCCAGTGACAGTTAACAAGATGGTCTAAATTGGTCTCCAGTACTAAGAGGTTTGGCTGGAGGGTGTGGCCGTGGCAGCGCAGCGTGGCAAAGCCCGACGTTACGCCATAGCCTTACGTTTTGCTTCTAATTTCCATATTTTTGATTCGATCCGCACCAAATTCAATATGATTGAATTGGTCCAGCCCGCTACAGATATCCAGCGAAATAATTAGTGGGCGTGGCCTAACTGCTCCACAGCACTCTCTAGAAGCATTAAAACAACCAGTCCCAAGGCATGCTTTGTCCGAGGTTTATGAAATTTGGTACATATATCTAACTTCTTGGGATCTAAAAAAAAAGTCTCTTGGACCGGTTGTCCAAACCCCACAGGAAGTTGACCATTTTGGATCAAAGACGCCATTTTCTCTCGTTTACACACGCCGAATCTGAGCGAATTCCTCCTACAACTTTCAACTTAGAGATCTCAAAATCACCGAGTATAGTCTTAGGGCATTGGGAATTAAAAGTTATCAAAAGCTTTTTGCTACATGAAAGTATGTGGGCGTGGTCAAGCCCCAAAATATGACTTCTCGCCATGAAACACAAAACTGTTATATTTCCTACAAGAAGAGTCACAGAGACACAAAACTTTCTGGGTCTGATCCATGTGAGGCTCTGAACAATATTCAATGGTCAAATGCTGACATCATCAAAGCCCTGGCCCCTGAGAACAGGAAGTGTAATGTTTCACTTAGTGCGGTCCATATTTGATCCCCTTCACATAATCAACATGAAATTGTCCCCAGTGACAGATAACATGATGGTCTAAGTTTGTCTCGAGTACTGACAGGTTTGGCTGGAGGGTGTGACTGTGGTGGCATGGCAAAGTTTGATGTCATGCCATGGCCATACGTTTGGCTCTAAATTACATATGCATGGTCCGATTTACTCCAAACTGAATATGGTTGATCTTTGTCAACCCCCGAAAAGCTCTATTAGATTACATTGGAATGTGGTTCAGCCGCGCCCTCTAGGACACTTTAAGTGCTCTATCTCCCTCATACATTATTGGATCCACTTTAAATGTAGTATACATGATCATTGTCGAACATGTTGCCACAGTCAATTGATGCCATCACTTTAGCCCCGCCCACTAAGAAACAAGTGAGTGTAGCTTCCATTAGGAAGGTCCGACTTAAACATAAATATATCTTATAACGCATTTAAAAAAAACAACCCAGAGAGCAAAGTTTCTGTTATCCAGATATTTCTAGATCCTCAAGAGCATCTTGCAGTCTTGATTTCCTCCTGTTTTGTATATAAACTAAATGTACTTTGATCACGTGGCAAAATGAGTTTCAATCTCGTTGGTCCAATTTTTTTCATCTTTTAGTTATGTTTCTCTGGAATGTGATTATGATAATTTATCTGGTTTGTTTATTAGTGAAATCTAGTATTTCCTGCACTTTTAGCCGAGTTTTGGCTTGTGATGTGTGTGGTGTTGGAAGAGATTTTTGTATTTGTTAGAAAAAATCCAAGTCAAATGGGTAAAAACAGCAAAACTAAAAAGATGTTAGGATGTCCACCACCACAAGCTGTATGTTTGTTATTAGTTGTTAACTTAAGAACTACAGAGAAGTCCAACTATCGCGTGACAGTAGTGGGTACCTTGCTGCATCTGACTGAACTGTAAGTTTGTTCATGCAACAAATTCAAATAAATTTCTAAATGCCTGATAATCTTCTAATGGTTTTTAATTTGTTTTCAGTAACAGATGACAGTATTTGTTTTGCTTTGCTGAGATCAACAAATTTAATCAAATTCTGAATTAATGTCTTTAGGTTCAAACCATTTTTTGTGAAATTGGTAAATAAATGTATTAAAATATGGTAAAATGTCTTTTAGCATTCAAAACACTGCATGCATTGCTTTTAAACTTTTAAATTAGCATAATTCTTGTTTGGATGCATTTGAGAAGCTGAATACAAACTAATTAGAAGCTCTTGATAATTTTCCTCTGTGTTCTGTCTTTATTCCTTTCCACCACCTTCCCTTAAAGTAGGCACTTAAAGAGTTTGGTTGTTGAGGCAGAGATGAATGGACATAGTGGAGTAGAGATGTGCAAAGGAAAGAAGAGAGGGAGATGATAGAGGCAGTCTTTTTCTAACATTCCAATTAAGGCCTCTATGCAGAATAAATCTATGTAATTATCAGTAAATGAAAAACATGGTCACTCTACCTAACAGAAAGATGGACAAAAGATGAAAGGAGGATACACGCAGTGTAGAACAAAAGGAATGCAACGTTTGGCTGTGTGTACTCTACTGACATTGGATTAGAATTTTGTTTCTTGTTTCTTAACCATACCTTACAATTTTTACAAGCAAGATCAAGCTCATCTATTTTTAACCTGCAGTATCTCCATATTTTCTATTGATAAGAGTGACCATTTTTGTCTGGCTTATCCAGACTAACCCAAACCGTGGCCAACAGCAGTGGAGCCTTTTACATAGATGATGTTTATAAGCAACCCACTATTTCATACCTCAGTGTCTTCTGCTGTTTATTTCAAATGGAAATGTTAGGATAAAGTTGAAAACTTACAACTTACAAAAAAAGTCTTTTTAATTTATATTTGTCAACATGTTGTTGTTATGTGTTCCAAAACCTGTGAATCTGAACACATTTGATGCAGATAAATGTGGTCATTGGCTGTGAAGAGAAAAACAATGAAATATTTAAAGCTTTGTAGAGAGGATGACTAAAGCAGCTGATGTACACTAGTCAAAGAAAGATAGGGATACCTGGCTTTCTAGTGAAATCTATGGAAAATTGTAAAAGATTAATGCTACAGTGTTATTATGTCATGAAAGGAGGACATATAAGTAGAAGCATACAATTGTGATTTCCTCATCTAAACTATTTATTACAACAAAAGCCAATAACAGTGGTGTGTATTGCACAAACAAAACATTTTAATATCCCAATTACGTGTCATGTGACCTTCAGCATCAATTACAGCTTTACAACGGCTATGACTGTTTATGGGTGGACTTATTGCCTTCTGGGGCATGGCACCCCACTCTTCTTGAAGAGAGGTCCAGAGGGGACTGATGTTCTCGGGTACAGAGTTACGTGCTTTTAAATGGCATCTCAACTAATTCCATAGATCTTCTATAGGATTCAGGTCTGGAGAAAGAGCAGGCCACTCCGTTCAACATACCCCAGTCTCCAGCATCTGTTCCCTAATGATGCCACCTCAAGGAGCTGGAGCATCATCATCCATAACGACCATTCATTGCGTCAATGCAGAGCAATTGGAGCTGGATCAATTTGATTATGTTGTTTGAATGTGAACATGTGCCAGTGGAAGGTTTATACAGTAAAAAATCACAACATGTTACCAACGAACAAATGAAACAATCAACACGTATATTGTTCAAATATTGGCAAAACAAACAATACGAAATCAGTACAATTATTGGAAAATAATTTATGTTTATGTATATAAATGTTTAATTTACATTGTTTGCAGGACAGATATTGTGAATTTTTTTTAAATTAACATACAGTTAGCCAACTCACACACTCGTACTCGTACTTGTCTTGTACTCGTCATCATCTGCTTCATCCGGGACCGGGTTGTGGGGGCAGCAAACTCAGTTGAGACACCCAGACGTCCTTCTCCCCAGACACCTCCTCCAGGTCCTCCAGGGGGAACCCAAGGTGTTCCTGGGCCAGCCAAGAGTCATAGTCCCTCCAGCATGTCCTGGGGAATGTCCTGAACCTCCTCCCGGTGGGACATGCCTGAAACACCTCCCGAGGAAGGCATCCAGGAGCCATCCGGTATAGATGCCCGAGCCACCTCAACTGGCTCCTCTCGATGTGTAGGAGCATCGGCTCTATTCCGAGCCCCTCCCGGATGGCCGAGCTCCTCACCCTATCTCTAAAGGAGTGCTTTTTGGTTCAGCTCTCTCTTCACCACAAAGAACCGGCACCGCATCCCAATTACTGCGGCAGCCACACCGATTCATCTGTCGATCTCCTGCTCCATTCTCCCCTCACTTGTGAGAGAGACCCCAAGATACTTGAACTCCTCCACTTGAGGCAGGAACTCCCCTCCAACCTGAAGAGGACAAGCTACCCTTTTCCGGTCGAGAACCATGCGCCTAGAAATCCTGTCCATAAAAGTTATGAACAGGACCGGTGACAAAGGGCAGCCCTGCTGGAGTCCAACATGCACCGGGAACAGGTCTGACTTAGTGCCAGCAATGCGAACCAAACTCCTGTTCTGCTTGTACAGAGACCGGATGGCCCCAAATAAAGGCCCCTGACTCCATATTCCTGGAGCACCCCCACAAGGCACCACGAGGGACACAGTTGAATGCCTTCTCCAGGTCCACAAAACACATGTGGACTGGTTGGGCAAATTCCCATGAACCCTCGAGTACCCTGCAGAGGGTGTAGAACTAGTCCAGTGTTCCACGGCTGGGACACAAACCACACTGCTCCTCCTGAAGCCGAGGTTTGACTAGGTTCCTCTCCAATACCCTGGCGTAGGCCTTATCAGGGAGGCTGAGAAGTGTGATCCCTCTGTAGTTGGAACATACCCTCCAGTCACCCGTCTTATAAAGGGGGACCACCACCCCAGTCTGCCAGGCCAGAGGCACTGTCCCCGACCGCCACGCATTGTTGAAGAGGAGCATCAACCATGACAGCTCCACAACATCCAGAGACTTGAGATACTCAGGGCTGATCTCATCCACCCCGAAGCCCTGCCACCATGGCGCTTTTTAACCACCTTGGTGACTTCAGCGTGGGTGATGAAAGAGTCCGCTGCTTCCACCAGGGAATGTGTGACGGCAGGATTAAGGAGATCCTCAAACTATGCCTTCCACCATCCGATAATGTCCCTAGTCGAGGTCAGCAGCTCCCAACCCCCACTGTTGGCAATGTTGGCAAAGCACTGCTTCCCCCTCTTGAGGTGCCGACACGGTTTGCCAGAATCACTTCGAAGCCTCACGGAACTCCCCCCTGGCATGAGTTTTTTTGGGTTTTTTTTAACCGCGTCCTGTCCGGCAGAGTAATGCTCAAAATTGTTGTCTGAGTGCCAAGAAAAAAGCCATACAGTTTTACTTTCACAAGTGGAGCATTGCAGCTAACTTTTTAAAGCTCTGCTTGATATTTATAAAAAGACACTGTATTAGAAACTGCTTTGGGATTATTTCAGTTGTTACGGACAAGAAGACAGAAATGAAAAGTAAAAAAAAAGAACACGAAAGTGAAAGGGGTGGCAAAAACGAAAAGGGGAGAGAAGGAGAATAGAATGGAGGAAAGAAAGGATGAAGAGAATTTAAGATAACACCCTACTTGCTTCTACACCTGCAGAAACATTCATGTTACCAGCTTTTTTATCGAAAAGTGCACAGTACTTATCAATGCAACATGTATTTATTGGTAAATGAGGCTAAATATAGAACATTTGTGTATCTGTTGACACCTGAATCTAAACACATGTGGGTCTGAGTGTAAGCGCGCTTGTGTATACAAGGTTTCTCCATAAAAATATGCAATAGTGAGTGTGAGGAGCCACAGACTGTCCTCCTGGACCAGGGACAGATATGGAGGAGATCCAAGCCACAGACATCCAAAGTCCCCCAGAGCACAGGAACCCCAGGAAAACCACGGCCGGGACTACTGCAACTCCCCCAGAAAAGAGCAGGGGAGAGTCCCAGGGGAACCAATTCAAGTTCAATTCAGTTTATTTATATAGCGCCAACTCACAACACATGTTGTCTCAAGGCACTTCACAAAGTCAGGTACATACATTCCAATTAATCCTAACCATTGAACAGTGCAGTCATTCAGTTATTTATTCAAATTGGATAAAAAGTTTTTCTATCTAAGGAAACCTAGCAGATTGCATCGAGTCAGAGACTTGTAGCAGTCATTCCTCCCTGATGGGCATGTAGCGTCAGTGGACAGTCACTGGCGTTGGCTTTGAACCAATTCCTCATACTGAGCATGCATGTAGCGACAGTGGAGAGGAAAAACTCCCTTTTAACAGGAAGAAACCTCTAGCAGAACCAGGCTCAGTGTGAGCGGCCCTCTGCCACGACCGACGTGGGGTTCGAGAGAACAGATTAGAGACACAAAAAGAACACAGAAGCACTAATCCAGGAGTAGTTTCTTTAGGAAGGAAAAGTAAATGTTAATGGATGTAGCTCCTTTAGTCGTTTCATCTAGAAAGAAAGAACAGATAAACTCTGAGCCAGTTTTCAAGGTTAGAGTCTGAAAGAGAGCACATAGAGTTAGTCACAGNATGTTAATGGATGTAGCTCCTTTAGTCGTTTCATCTAGAAAGAAAGAACAGATAAACTCTGAGCCAGTTTTCAAGGTTAGAGTCTGAAAGAGAGCACATAGAGTTAGTCACAATAAAAGCTCAGTCAGTAGCTATGTCTAGGAGAGAGACAGGGCTAAACACTGAAAGACAAGGCCAAGTGGATCATCGTAGAGGGTGAGCAATAAGTTGTTGCCAGCAGAAGCTTGGACGATGCCCCCCTCCAGAAAGGTGTCACAGGTAGAAACAGAGTCAGGCCAGGTGTAGCTTCTAGGAAAAGAAAAGAGAGAGAACATAAAGTTAAAAGCTGAAATAACAGAAAATAATGCAAAATTGGAGAGTAGTGTGAGAATGTAGCGAAGAGAGTGAAAGTGGTCATTATGTCCGCCAGCAGCCTAAGCCTATAGCAGCATAACTACATAGATAGCTCAGGATAACCTAAGCCACTCTAACTATAAGCTTTATTAAAAAGAAACGTTTTAAGCCTAGCCTTAAAAGTAGACAGGGTGTCTGCCTCACGGACTAAAACTGGGAGCTGGTGAGATTTTTCAGGCACAAATTCACGTTTAATACTTATTTCCAATCGCCATCTATGTTAACTCGGACAGGCATGAAAACAAAACAGCACTTTCCTCTTAGTTTTCTCTTTAGTTGTGTAACACAATAAGCAGTCTTGAAGAAGAAAATGAAAATGCAGTTTGAAAGATCTATTAGCAATTTAATTTATGAGTCAAAAAATGCAGCAATGACTTTAAAATTAAAAAGTATTTCTGTTGATAAATTTTAATTTTGTAATTTCAAAATAAATTTTGGTCACTTTTTGCTGGGACATGTTTTGAAAATGAAATGTTAAATGGTATTTTATTTATCATTTTAATTAAGTAACAAAATAAGCAGTCTTGAAGAAGAAAATGAAAACAGTTTACTGGATTATCTATTAGTCATTTCATTCATGAGTCAAAAAATGCAGCTATGACTATAAAATGAAAAAGCATTTCTGTTAATACATTTTGATTTTCAAATTTAACATTTCAAAATGGGCTGCACGGTGTCGCAGTTGGTAGCACTGTTGCCTTACAGCAAGAAGGTCCTGGGTACGATTCACCACTCACCGCGTACTCCGGCTTCCTCCCACAGTCCAAAGACATGCCTGTTAGGTTAATTGGTCACTCTAAATTGCCCTTAGGTGTATGAATGAGTGTGTGCATGGTTGTTTGTGTGTTGCCCTGCGATGGACTGGCGACCTGTCCAGGGTGTCCCCCGCCTCCCGCCCTTAGTCTGCTGGAGATGGGCACCAGCGTCCCAGTGACCCACTGTGGAATAAGTGGTAGAAAATGACTGACTGACTTTTCAAAATGATTTTTGGTCACTTTTTGCTGGAACATCTTTTAATGAAATGTTAAACTTTATTTTATTAAATATTTTATTCAAATTCAATTAATTTACAAATTGAACAGTCTTGGAGAAGAAAATGAAAATGCAATTTGGATGATTTATTTTTAATTTTATTAATGAGTCAAAAAATGCAGCTTCATTTTGAAAATGAAAAAGCATTTTATTAATCCATTTTAATTTGAATATTGGGACACAATTGATTCAGTGGGAAAGCCTTTAAGGTCCCAAATGTTATAAAGCAACCTTATAATAGAACCAACAGTTCTATTACAGAACCTTCAAACTTGTTATTTGACTCTACTGGGCACAGTTTCTTGTTTCTTTGTGTCTGTTGGTTTGTCCATCATTTTCTTCCATCTCTGTTCATCTCAATTGGCTATTTGTAGTCATCTTTTTGCAGCCTCTTCTTTGATATCAGTTAGAAAAATAAAATTTTTTTCCAATACCCGCTGTTTACTATTTAGAGCAGAGATGAATAAAGAACAATCTCAATTATGGAAATATTAAACTCAAAAAAACTTTACTTTGGGATTCCCATAGAAAACAATTTATTTTATCTGACTAACCTAAAAACTATGGAGGACCAGGAGAGTCACTGATAAAGAAACACAACAATTTCAAATTTAGCATTTAAATGATACAATTAGAAATCCAATTTGAAAAGCATTTTGTAATTGCACATTTTAAATTGAATTTTTAAAGAGGAATTGTAAATTGTATATATTAATCCATTGTTTAAATACTGCAATTTGAACATGTATTTTCAAATCCTATTTCTAAATGGAGATTTAAAAAACACAATTCCTAAATCTGATTATAAATACCTTTCCTTATCAAACATTTAAAAAGGTAATTCCTTTTTGACCTTACATTTTCAAATCCTTTTTGCAATTGCATTTTAATTTTACTTTACCATCTCCATTTAACATTTCCATGACCCTTCTGGTCCCTGAGCACACTAAAAACCAAATTAAACCAATTACAATTGCTCCATGGATGTAACCGGCTCTTTCATTGGTTAGACAGCCACACTTAGATCACAACACTGTTGGCTATCTGACCAATGAGAGAACTTTCAAAAATGATACACCATTTAATATTATTTGATTATATTTTAAGATATGCCTGTGTCATGTTCTTTCAGAAACACACTTCTTGGGTGAACGAAAGTAATTTAATATCTGTTTGAGATGCACTGATGTACAGTACAGACCAAAAGTTTGGACACACCTTCTCATTCAAAGAGTTTTCTTTATTTTCATGACTATGAATATTGTAGCTTCACACTGAAGGCATCAAAACTATGAATTAACACATGTGGAA
>JAHUTJ010011109.1:0-10818 GCA_036250325.1 Characodon lateralis | reverse complement strand
TGCTCTTACCCTGCTAATTGAACCTTCACACTCTGCTCTTACTGGTGCAATGTGCAATCAATGAAGACTGGCTACCAGGCTAGTCCAATTTAGCCATGAAACCTCCCACACTAAGATGACAGGTGTTTCAGTTTCATTGTCCAACCCCTGTAGTTCTGTATGTTTATCTGTATTAAGTCTATTAATGCTACTCGATCTAAAAGTCTAATATGACAATTTTGGAATTTCAGCATTTGAGTTGACCTCACCAGCGCCATCATGCGTGCATATTTGTCTCACTTTTGCACATCTAGGGACTAGCAGACTGTCAACTGGATTTAGGTTTGGACTTTGACTGGGCCGTTCTAACACATCAATATACTTTGATCCGAACTTCTATGTTAAGGGTCATTGTTTAGCTAGAAGATAAACCTCCCTGCCAGTTTCAAGTCTTTTGCAGATTTTCTTCCAGGATTTCTCTGTATTTAGCTACATCCGTCTTCCCATCAGCTCTGCCACCATCACACTTACCTTGTGGGAATAGTGTGTTTAGGGTGATGTACATTGTTAGATTTCCACCACACATGGTCACATGTGTGCAGTCTAACACATGGCTTCTAGCCAACGTGGCTTCTTCTTGCCATTCTTCCATAAATACCAGCATGACTAAAGACCTGTATATAGTCCAATAAACAAGCTCCTTTACCCTTGACCTGTCTGGTGTGGTCCCTGGCCGTAATGATGCCGTTTGCTCACTTATGTTCTCCTAAACCTTCAAGGAAGAGCTGGATTTATACAGAGATTAGATTACACACATATGTACTCTATTTGGTATTAGGTGAGTTCGGAAGGAAGTTAGTCACACTGGATTTTATTTTAGGGGTATTAAATGGGGCTAAATACATACATATGCAACAAAAAAGGCAACAAGAAGATTAAAATTCACCATTTTATTATGATAATGTTATTTGATATGTCAAATTACAAGTGTATCATGTAACATAAAAACAGTTACAAACATATGTATGCATATTTACATTATATATTTATGAAAAGTAACAAGCTACATCTGTATAAAGAAAATACAACTATGACATGAGTTATTGGTTCTCTAAATTTTACATCAGATACTTGGTATTCTCAAACCATGATAATACCTAGACATGTAGAAACCAATTAAACCAGGATGAGTGACGTTAAACTGTAAGATAGAAACTAGGATGGACGTGAGGCACTTTTTTTTTGAGGTTGTCAGGATGCGAAAAGCCAATGGCACTAGGAAACTGAAAGGAGACACAAATGCTCGGAAAATATGCACAGGGAAAGAACCAAAGAAAAACAGGCAGTGTTTACAGAATCGTTAAGAGTAGTACCATTTATACTGCAAGTTTTTAAAAAACACAAATGTCTTCCACTATTTAGAACTAATCACAAATGTTACATCAAGCGCTGTAAGATGAAAAGGGGGAAGAAAAAAAAAGCGCACACATATTATCAGTGCACCAAAGCATCGGAGAATCAAACAGAACCACCCCACTGCTGTGAAAAGTAATCTTTTTTTTTCCTTTAAACAATACACTGAAGAGAAAACAGGTTGATATAGCTTCTTTTTTTTTTTTTTATCTACACAATGTCAAGAATGTACACCTGTATGCATTCCCAAAGATATGCACAATTTCCAAGATCGAAAGAGGATAAAAGACTAGCAGCAAAGTGGTTAAAACTGAAGTCTATATAATGCAGGTCAAAAAAAAAAATTAATATATATATAAATATATATTAAAGCAGACACACACATGTTGCATATATATTACAGTACAAGACAGAAAGTTGCACTGCGCTGGTTAATGCAGAAATGAGAAGGGTTATGTCAGCATTCCCTACACTTTTTGTATAAATGCACGTCCTTTTTGTTTGCTTCTCAGCCAGCAAGTTTTAATCAGGTGCATCAAACCTCGGTAATGCAGGGCAACCCGATTACGATGGGAGAATAATGAAAACCAACCGAATGTGGTTGGCTAATTGGTTAACACACCAACCCCCTCTGCATGCACACACACACACACACGACCAGAAACCCGCGCACACACACACACACGAGACCATGTCACGCAGAGCAATCAAACGATTAAAAATGACGACTGTTTATGCTGTTGGAGAGTCAGGCTTAACAGTCGTTCATAGCTGATTTCTGTCAACACAATAAAATTAGTGATTGTATCTAGCAGCTTTATACGTGTATTTATATCTCTCTATATATATTTATATAGCAAACGCCAGAAACAAGTGGACCCCCACTACTGTACCGTGTTAGCACTAGCCTTCCTTCTACCGTACAAAACTAGAGAGAGACTCTATTAGATGCTCAATAGTCATATCCACCGCAAAGCCCTCTACTTTTCAATGTGAAATAATACTAAAAGGTGATCTCTGTACAAACTGCTGTCATTAGAAGCTACAGTGCAGGCTGACAGCGACGATAAATACGGCTCTATCTTTATAAACTCCAAAGAGAAGAAGCTGGGATTGTTGTCAGTACTTAAATATAGTGTTACGTATTTACAGGCGATTAGTTTGGTACCAGGGGTCGGACCGGGAACCTACGTAGCATTAAAGTGTCCCCGTCCCGTCAATTACTCATGTCTGCAGAGAGGACAGTGTATTTCCCATGTTTAGGAGTTTGCATAGAAAGTAAAGGGAGCATTGGTTGGCATGGAAACGGGGAGAGCAGACAATCCTCCTGAACACGTGTTGAGACTGAAGAGGCCCGTTTGGACCGGCAGTGTGGGGGGGCTATCTGCGTTTTTCACCAGGTGCAGATGTATCAAACCTGTCTTATGAAAAACCAGAGATTAAGAAAGTTAGTGTTAATGAAAAATCAAAATTAGGGAGAAATACACGCGGAAACTGCACGGTTGCTCGTGTAGAGTCTCTGTTTCAACCCAGGTGATCTTTAAATGTTATATTCTAGTTATTCTGGATGGAGAAACAATGTTCTACTGTCATGTACTGAGCAGAAACAGCCTGCCAAGAGAACTTGAATATTTATGTACTTCCTCGTCGGGTCTGGGTCGACTGTAGTCTTTAAGGCTGCAGCCGATTAGCCAAAATAAGCCAAGAGAATGGAAGCAGCTGCCCTGGCTCTGTCCAGCTATAAACACACCTACCTAAAAGCACACCCTGAACGTGCCCATAGGCAGCTTGTATTTACTTATTTATATTTCAACTGTGTGCAGAAATTAGAAGATGTATTTTGGCAGGACATAACATGGAGTATTTTTACGAGTCTTTTTCTGGGAATTTATCGTGAAAGAAAGGAAATCACACAAATCACAGTAAAGTAAGTAAAAGGCTTCTGAATTTCTAATTGTGTTATACATTATTATAACTGTAATAATCAATATGCTGTATTATGCTACTTATTTAAGTAGGAATCAGTAATTATTATTCAAAGTCAACCAGATTATTGTGCATTTTTGCTTTGTCTGTTATGATTCTATGGTGTTTTACTGGTCTATTCCTTATTTATTTATGTACATATAATTTAGAAAAACGACGACCTGTTTGTAAATCTGAGTTTCTTTAAGAATGTTGCTGCAAATGTTTTCCAGATTATGGACAGAACCAGGAAGCTGCTTCCAGCTGCTCTCAGTTATCACCAACGTCACTGTCACGCTACAGAGGAACAAAGATGGCGTCGATCCCACCCAGCTTTCATTTCGTCGCTCATTTATGCTCGGAGTCGAACCATAACCACGCCGTCGGTGGGCCAGTAAAGACCTGCATTCATTCAGGACCCGGTTGACACGGCATGGGAAAGGACAGAACACAAAAACGGACTCAAAAGGACAAACAGAAATGTGGAGCTGGTGCTGCAACCAAAGCTTGGAAAGTGGTGCTTTAAAGAGGGGGTTCCCCCTCCTGAAGGCACCGCTTTAATCTGAGTGTTAAATTAACCTGTAGACTTATTCCAATGTCTAATGGTTTCTCAGTCAGAGAATATCCTAAATTTAAGTGCCTCGTAATTTAATCAAGGAGCTCCAACTCCTTTCTTCACCAAAGTAAAAACTTGCTGGTTGAGCAACATTTCAACCTTTAATTTAAAACTAATTACAAATGTAAGCAAGTAGGAAAGAAGTGAAACAATAAAAATCATAAATTCTCTACAGCTGTAAATACGAGAGGTAAAACCTGTCTCTGGAGTAGGATTCTAATGGGATGGTTCTAAAAGAAATGGGTCAGAAGGGTTCTGTGTGCCTCTTTTGAGGTGGAGACTGGAAAAGCTATTTCGGGGACCTCAACATGGTAGTTTGGTACCATTTTACCCCTTCTCGTTGTGGAAATAATTGCTTAAATATGGAATACAACCAGACTGTATAAATAACCTCAGGTTAGGAAATCCGTACCAACAGAATGAAGCTAATTGATTTGTGGCTGTAAAACTTTAAAGTTGCAGTAAATCATGGGGAATGACATGCCACAAGATTTTTTGTAGGTTACCTTTACTTTCAGGGGATAAATGCTATTTAGTGCACTTTTTGCTGGCTAGTAATTACACTGTCTGCTAATCCTTGAACCATGAAGAAAAGGCCACTCTTGCCCAGCTGCAAATCCGCAAAAAGCAGGAGCTCATCCCTTTTAGCATACTCAAACAACAAGCACTTATTTTTTGTCCTCCATGTTGAAGTTCTTGCTGTCTGTACAAAATACATTTTTCCTTCATAGAGTTACATGTTGTGGCCTGACCCTGTCAATTTATGAGGGTGAATGTGAAAGAGCTGTGTGTGTGTGTACAGGTGCGTGTGTTTTAACATCTCAGTCTGTTAATCACGATGTCCCCTTCTCTCCACCTCAGCTTTAAGCCCCTTTACCTAACTTGTTGCTCAGAGCTCCCACAAAGCATTATGGTTTGTCCTCCACTGCTGCTTGTCGGCGGCAAACACAAACTGAAATCTCCAAAAGCCCTCAGAGCTGGGGATCAACAACGCATCACCCCTTCTGAGAGAGGAATGAAAAAAGGATGCCGGCTAGTAATTTTCCGCTTGTATCCACTGCCTTTTTAAGCTAGCTTTGAGGGTGTCCCAGAGTCCGTTGTACAGGGGGGCCAGGTTCACCCTGCGGCCTTGTGCTTGCCCCCGCAGCAGTGGCAGGCCTCGCCACAGTGGTGGCAGGCGCGCAGAGGCAGGTAGCAGCACATGCAGGGCGCGATGAAGGAGAGCGCCAACAGGGCCAGCCAGCGCAGGCAGAACTGTTCGTCGGATGTGTCGCATGAGCAGGGGTCTGAGAAGTCCCCTTCTGAGTCGGACATACAGTGGTACAGCATGCTCTCGGCGCACAGCATGCAGCTGACTTTGTAGATGCACTGCTTGATTGGGTCGGGGGCGTCCTGGCACTGCCCCCGCCAGTTGTCCTCATGGTTGAACATCTCTCGACAGTAAATGCAGCGCGAGCGCTCGCCGTCCTCTCGTCGCCGGCGGCCCTTTGGCTTAGGAAGGGGCGAAGGCTGAGTCTTAATGGCTGGGTCCTTGCCCAGCCCCAGCCCGAGGCCCGTTCCGATACCCATACCGGTGCCAGAGAGGCAGTCGCTGCCGGGGCTGTCGAAGAAATACTCGCACTTCTTACTGTCCAGTTTGTGAAAGGAGGCTGTGAAGTCCATGTCCTCTCGGTCGGCCTCATGTCTGCTCATAACAGGGTGGCGGTAGTCCTCGTAGCCTCGAATGAGAACATCCTTACGCGGGTTGATGCGAACAATCTTCTCTTCGTCCACGCGAAAACTGACTCGGCGAGTCGACTTACAGAAGAGAGAAAAGTTAGGAGTTAGATGGATTATGACAATGAACTCAAAACTCATTTAGGTACAGTACCATGAAAAAACATTTTTCCTCCTCACACTAAAATACTTCAGATTCAACTAATTTTAATACCAGACAAACAAATGTTTTATGACCAGATGAGAACCTGGCATCTATCTGTCTGAAAAGGCTTACAAAGCCATTTCTAGGGCTCTGGGTCTCCAGCAAACCACAGCAGGGACTGTTATCCACAAATAAAAAATAGTGGTGAACGTCCAAAAGAGTAGGACTGTGGCTTTAAGAACGTACTGATGAGTCACAGAGGAGGTCACAACAAAAAACCAGAACATCATCTAAAGCTCAGCAGGTCCTACCAGTCTCAGTTAAGGTCAGGTTCATAATTCTACAATATGAAAGAGACGGAGCAAAAATGGCCTCCATGGAGGAGTTCCTTCACAAACCCACTACTGACCACATGAAACACACAGGCCTGTCTCACACTTAATAAATCATACATCGATGATCCCAAAGACTTTTGGGAAAATCTTCTGTGGACTGATGAGACATAAGTGAAACTCTTTTGGAAGAAGAACATCATACTAACAATCAGACATGGTGGTGGTAGTTTGATGCTCTGGGGCTGATTTGGTGCTCTAGGACCTGGAGGATTGGCCATAATTCATGAAACCATGTATTCTGCTCTCTGCAGTCAGATTGTGACCTCAAGCACACTTGTTTTATGCAGCAGAACAATGATCCAAAGTATACCTGCAAGTCAAAAACTGAAAGGCTAAAATAAAAAAAAAGATAATTTTGGAATGGCCTAGTCCAAGTCTGCACTTAAATCTAATTGAGATTGTGTGACCTTAAACAGGCCATTCAAGACTGAAAACCCTCCAGAGGGGCTGATTTACTATTCTGCTGAGAAGAGTGGGCCAAACTTCCTCCAGAGCCTGGGTGTCTGATATTAAAGCTAGCCTGATCGTCAGAAACATTTAACATGCGGCAAAATACAGACACAGCAGAAGTCTGTAGGGGGATTTGTTTGTCACAGTACTATAGCAATTACAAACAGGAACTTAATTCAACAGGCAGACTTTGGTAGCTTTATGAGAGGCGCACCTGGGGAGGCAGGTACCGGCGGTTGTCATCGAATGGCTGGGGGGGCACGTAGCAGCCCCTGAATGGCTCGGTGGAGACAACATTGCTCAGAGGAGAGAAGGGCTCTTTGATTGGGGTACAGAATGAAGGAGGTTTATCACACACCTGGAGACAGAAAAAAGTACTGTAAAAATCCATCATCGATGTGAAAATATTTGAAGGAAACTAAGCATCATCTCAACCGTTATGGTATCCCACGACCTCAGCAGTAAAACTATGCACTGGACAACTTGGTGTGCCATTAAAGAGCAGTGAAATAAGGACATCTGTATTACTGTTATTCAGCCAGGGTACATATATGTAAAAAGCCTTAAGCTATATTACCTTTTTTTTTTTTTTTTTTTTTATAACTGTAGCATCATTTCACACTACATTTTTTAGATAAAAAAAGCCTTAAATTCAAAGAAATGTATTCGGTGGAGAATAAACATAACATTGCAAAAATCAGTGATACCACTATAGTTGGCACCCTTAACTTTCCTACAATATGAACATGACTGACGTATTTTTTTGTATTTATACTTTATTATTTTGACCGTTTAGGAAGTTCTACATGATCCATAACTTTGTTTCCGTGGGTTATAGAGATGTTGTGATAAAGGTCCACTGGGCTGGACGAGGACCCGTGTTTATCCTGCCTCCACACAGAAAGAGCAGGATGGGAAAGTAGGTAAAAATAAAACTCCACGCCACACTGTTGGACAACTGCAGCAAATCGTCTTGAACAAATGATCAGATCAAATTCCATATAGTTCTCGAGTCTTCAAGAGAGCTTGTTCAGTACGGTGGAGGATCTGTGATTCATAACTTCTACAGTACAAGAAGATTTTAAATAAAATGGTGGCGTCTGCCAGAAAACGTCATTAGGTCTTCCAGCAGGATCATGATCCCAGACCAAATCAACACTAACTGTTCAGACACAAAACCAACCCTTCATCCACGGCCGTCTCACTCCCCAGACCTGCATCTTACTGAAAACCTGTGGGCTGAGCTGAAGAGTGAGTGCATAGAAGAGAAGCCAGTTCTCTGGATTATGTAGAGTGATTAAGCACCACTGAATAAATATACTCAAGATTGAGTGTGAGATTATGCTTTTGTTATAAACATACCAAAATACCACGGGCGACCATAATTATGGAGGACACTAAAAGTTAGGAAACATCTTAGATCTATTTAAAGACTTAAATCTAGGTTCTGCTAATTAATAAAAATGCTAAAAATGATGCTGCATCCCCAACATGACATTCTCGAGTTCTTACATTATAATTTCACTGTCAGAGGCGCAAATGGTCACTTTTCATGACCAAAACAGCTTTGACTCAAGATGTGTAGGCTGTTCATGTGTGTGTGTGTGTGTGTGTGTGTGTGTATATGAGTGTTCCACTTTAACCACCAGGGGGCATCCTGAACCCACGCTTCACCAAATGACTGTGCTGAGTGGTGATGACTCAAGGCCCTTCTGTTACAAGAACTCAAAGTTCCTATTAGGCTTGCATGTGTTCCCACAAACAATCACACACACACGGCTCTTGAAAGACGTGAAGCCAGAAATGAAAGAAAACCTTCCTTTTACCTTGTGCTGATTGATCTCGTGAGGAAAATTCACCGCTAAAATTAGGCAGAATTAGAGGTCTATAAAAAGCATTTTAAGGTTGATGCAGGAGCAGAATAATCAAGCGCCATAAACAACGAGTATTTTGGCTAAAGCATGCTGTTTTGAGGGCAAACAAGAGAAAATGGTTATTACATTATGAACTATGATATTCTTTGAATCATCAGTGCAGCAATCTTCCAGCTTGTTCTAGCTCAGGTATAACACATGCCGAGGTGTCCTCACACAACTTTGATCCAACCTTATCCAAGCATTACACACACCAGCCTGAAGTCCCTGTTTTCCCACACACATCCCGACCTCACAAGGCAAGGTTAGTCCTACTCTCTCCTCCCTCTCTCTCTGCATGTGGAGGAGGCTGCTGGCTCTGGTTAGTCAGAGCCGTGTGTAAAGTAGCCCACGCCAGTGCTTTAACGCGCAGCGGAAATCTGGTTTGCTCCTAGCTGCTGCTACAGTAATTACTGTCCTGTGGTTGCTAAGAGATGCTTCCTTTAACTTCTTTTCCCCTCTCCCTTACTTCTACCCTCCCTCCCCAGACTGTTAGCACATGGTGTGTGTGCTCTTTCTTTGCCTCCAAACACACCAAAGAGTATGATACACATCCACCACGTCTGCATGGGAATGCGAGGAACAGGAGACAGAGGAGGACGGAAGGGAGAAAGAACAGAGCAGGAAAAATTGAGATTGTGCTGTGTGTGTGTGTCTGTTTGTTAGAGCCTTGAGAAACAGAGAGAGCACAAGAGGCCAAGAGTCTGCAGAGGGAATGTCATAAACTAGCTCCAGCTGGGGAAATGCAGCACAGAGCTTAAAAAGCCAAATGACAGCTGTGTGTGTGTGGAGAGACACAGAGAGAGAGGAGGGAAAGGAACGAGAGCAAGGAGTGGAGAGGTGGAGGGAGTGAGGGGGTGAAATGGGAAACAGACTTGGGCTTCCTTTTAAAGAGCTTGCCTAAGCTCTGCCATTCAAAGGCATGCGTGGGGGCCAATCTGAGGCTGATCTGACCCTGGAGATGTGGCTGGCTGCTGAGGGGGAGGAGGTGGAAGCCAGGGGCAACAGGGCGGCGCACCAACATCAGGGATACTTCCGCCCTCACAGGCACAGGGGTTCAGGACTGGGAGGCCTGTGGAAAAGCGTCAGCATACTGAAATGCTTACTAGTTCTCTGCAGTGCAGCCATCACTTTATGATTAGCAGAACTCCAGAGGTGGTTTGAGCCTGTGCTTCGTTCTGGGGAGTTAAGAAACCAGTTCCTAGTCACAAAAACTGGCTTCAGAGAAGCGAGGAGTGTTTTTGTTGACAAGACCTCCCCCATTTTTCAGCATCTGCTCTGCCTTATTATAGAACACTTTAGTATTAACTTAACATTGAAACGGTAATATCAGTTACTGAGGACATCATCTGTCAAGTCTTTACCTGAAGTTATGTTGTTTGTGAAGGCAACTTATAGCTCCACACTTCAAACATGCCTAACTGTCTTTGTGCCTGACTGTTTCGTTGTTTCTGGCATTAAAATAGTGTCGTCATTCAATTAGCTAAATAGCTTGCTCAATGGGACTGATTTGATCCAGTACTGATATCAGGCTGACATCACTCCTTAATTGGACATCGAATTGAGGCTACAGATCCAGACATCATGGTCTTTGTGTTTCTCAACTAACTGCACACTTAAATACTATATGTTTATATAATAAAATGTATATAAACAGATATTTGACATATAACGTAACGTTTAAACATTTAGGCAAAGCTTGTTGAAGAAGTCAACGGCCAGTGGACAATCTGCTGCTTGACATGACCTTCTATGGAGACATTTTAGTGAAGAAGAGGAAAGACATGCATTTGTTATGTGTTTTATGCAAAACATTTAGAGCGGTGGATGTTGTGTCACAATGTGTGACAATGGCAATTGACTGACCTTTTACTGTAACTAATTATATGTGCTCTCTTTCAGACTCTAACCTTGAAAACGGGCTCAGAGTTTATCTGTTCTTTCTTTCAAGGTGAAACGACTAAAGGAGCTGCATCCATAAACATTTACTTTTCCTTCCCATAGAAAGGACTCCTGGATCAGTGCTTCTTTGTTCTCTTTGTGTCTCTGCTCTGTTCTCTCAAACCCCCAGTCAGTCGTGGCAGATGGACTCTCACACTGAGCCTGGTTCTTCTGGAGGTTTCTTCATGTTAAAAGGGAGTTTTTCCTCTCCACTGTCGCTGCATGCATGCTCAGTATGCGGGATTGCTGCAAAGTCAACGCCAGTGACTGTCCACTGTCTCTACA
>JAHUTJ010011108.1:0-10820 GCA_036250325.1 Characodon lateralis | reverse complement strand
GAATGGGCAAGAATTTCAGTCTCTCGATGTGCAAAACTGATAGAGACATACCCCAAGAGACTTGCAGCTGTAATTGCAGCAAAGGGTGGCGCTACAAAGTATTAACGCAAGGGGGCCAAATAATATTACACGACCCACTTTTCGGTTTTTATTTGTTAAGAAAGTTTGACACATCCAATAAATTTCATTCCACTTCACGATTGTGTCCCACTTGTTATTGATTCTTCACAAAAACTTAAAATTTTATATCTTTATGTTTGAAGCCTGAAATGTGGCAAGAGGTTGACCAGTTCAAGGGGGCCGAGTACTTTCACAAGGCACTGTACATAACCCTTATTTATTTTCTTGGTAGCTTCTCCAGTCTCACATGTAGCATGGAAAGGCGAGCTATATTTGTACTTCTTTCAACTTCGTTATTTTGTCCGAACAGCAGGACAGCATACATGCGGCAGCACATGGAGCTTCCTCTACAAAAAACGCTCTCTCACCTACACTGCTCCTCCTAGAAACAGGGCCAGGTGGGAACCAAAAATAACAAGGTGCTGCACAAATACTAAACCCTTATTCAACGATACTTAAACCCTTAATCAACAATATTTTGAGTATTGTTGAATAAGGATTTAGCATTGTTGAATGAGGGTTTAGCACAAATACTAAACCCTTATTCAACAATACTCAAAGTCCCAAAATGTGAATGACCAGCAAAAGTGTTATGGCTTGCGAGATATAGGACCCCAGAATGCAGACCAGAAGGCAGCATGTCGGTAAGTAAAAAAAATTTAATTAACAAAAATTCACTCTCAAGAGAGGCAGGAACAAAACAACAAACAGGCAGGCAAAACAGGCAAAAACGGACATGACCAGGCTGGCGAGAGGATTATCTGTATAATGTTTCCACGAAGAACAACTGAACAGGAGTGAATATATGGAAAGTAAACCAGGTGGAGCTAGGAGACAGATTAGTTTGAAGCAGGTAAACCGGATAAAGATAATTAACAGACAGAACAGAACCTGGCTGGAGCAAGAACAGAGACTCTTGAGTACATACAAAAACTAAAGCATGACCAGAACCAAAATCCAAATTTGACAAAACATGAACAAGACTAAAACATGATTAGAAAAATAATAAACAGAAGCATGATTCAAAAATTGTAAGAGAAATAAGAAAAACCCAGAAACCAAAAACCAAACAACCCCAAATCATAACAAAAAGTAAACAATATTGACTGTATAAATGAATCAAGGTTACAAATAGATACATTTTTATTTCCTTCTTAAGTATATATCAACATGGGTGATTTTGTGCTTTCCCTGTGTTGTTGCAGTGGATCCAGCAGCACCATCCTGCACAGAAGGTCTCTATCTGCCCAGATTCCTGAGTCCAACACCAAAAAACAAAGCTCAGCTCTACACCCCTGTCAATCAAATGCTAGAAATCACCATCAGAGCAGAGGCAACTCAAGCCACGTAAGACTGAAACACAAAAGAACAATTAAATGTTAGCACAACAAAGAATTTTATAAGATTTCTTTGTACATCATGCCATCTAGTCAGGAATCTGATCTTATCTAAAACAAAGTTTTCCTGCCTGAGTCAGATGTCTGTCAGCACGTTTAGATTATTGAACAGCTGCTGATACCCAGGAAACTGCTATTTTGGAGGTGGAGAAATTTGGATATATTTCCAACTACTCTCTGTATTTCCTGTTTGTTAAAGGTCAGCGGAGCTCCTCTTCAGCGGGCCATACAATATAGTTAAGAGTTCAACAGGATCAGGAAACTTCTCTCTGGCATGGACACCATCCGCAAGTGAAAATGGACAGAGCCATGCCATCTGTTTTGTTGTCCAGGCAAAGTCAGTATCTAGTCTAATGAACATCACGCTGTTTTGAAATGTACAAGAAACCTGTTCAAATATATTTTATATAAAATAGGTTAACTTTATAATATTCATATAATTAATATCATTAACATAAATCATCTAAATTATCTAGGGCTTCTAACAACAGACATGAATACGTTTGAGACAGGAACAATTTGTTCAGTCCAATCTGATGCATTAAAATGTTTCCAGTTGTTAAACCAACATAATGAGATTTCTTTTAAAGAGGATTAATATGAGCGAGGAGTTTTCAGCTGCATTATTATGACAAATGTTGTTCAGAGAAAGTAAGACATTTGTCTAGATCCTACCACATATTTAAGTTATAAGCAGCAGTTTGACCTCACCTTTAATTATTACAAAATCTCGAGGAAAAAACTAATAAAAACCTTTCATCATATCAAACTGTGACTTAGTCAGATAGATTTATAGTCTATGCCTGTTCTTTTTCTTTTAGCTTGGCATTATGTTTAGCACCTAACACTGCTAAAAGTGACATCAATGGTTAACCAAGACAGATTTGCTAGCTGAAGCTTGAATGAATGAAATGTCACCATAAACCAATACATTTTTAAGGATTCTACTAATTTGAGATTAGATTAGATTAGATTAGATTAGATTAGATTAGATTAGATTAGATTAGAGTTTCTACTTTTCAGAGCAAAAAAATGAAATTCAATTATGTTAAAGGAACAAATAAAAATATGGATAGATGAACATTGATGTAAACTGTTAATCTGTGATGTATGTGGGGTTTTTTAAACTACTGTTGTTTTATGACTTTAACTATCAGTAATAAATGTACTTTTTGAAATTACTTCCACAGTGTCTTCCCTTCTTTGTATCATTCTGAGCTACGTTGTGTCATTATAACAGTTGGAAACAGTGAGTTGAATTATTTATGGGATATTTCTTTATTTTTTTTAATTGTATCAGTTTTCTGAACTGATAACATTTCCAGTAATGTGTTCTTCTGTTCATAGGTCCAACAACTTCAACCAGACCTGCACCAACTACATCTCCACCTATACCTACAAAAACCCAACACTCAACCTCGACTACAACTACAATGACACCCGTACCCACCATAACAACCCAATCTCCAACCACGACTACAACCACACTGTTTACAACAACCCAGCGTCCAACTACATCTATACTTTCTACAACGACCCAGACCCTACAACACTCATACAACTACATCTATACTTTCTACAATGACCCAGACCCTACAACACCCATACAGTCTACAATAACCCAGCCTCCAACCATGACTACAACTACAATGCCTATACAGACTACAACAACCCAGCCTCCAACTACAGATACACCTACAACGACCCAGCCCCCAACCATGACTACAACTACAACACTCATACCTACTACAACAAGCCAACCCTCAACCATGACTACAACTACAACACCCATACAGACTACAACAACCCAGCCTCCAACTATAGCTACACCTACTACGACGACCCAGCCCCCAACTACAACTACAACTACCACACCCATACCTACTACAATGAATCAGCCTCCAACTACACCTACTACAACAACCCAACCCACAGCTACCCCTACAACAACAATAACCACATCTATGCCAACCGCAATAACCCAGTCCCCAACCACAATTACGACACCCATACCTACTACAACCCAACCCCCGACCACGACTACAACTACAACATCACCCATTCCTGCTACAACAACCCAACCCCTTACTATGACTACAACTACAAGAACAATTATACCTACTAGAACAACTCAACACCCAACCACGACTACAAGTACGACACCCATACCTACTACAACAACCCAACCTCCAACCACGACTACAACACCCATACAAACTACAACAACCCAGCACCCTACTACAACTACACCTATCACAACAACCCAACCACCAACAACAACTACCTCCGCAACAATTACAACCACAACTATGTCAACTACCACAACCCAGTCTCCAACTACGACTGCGGCACCCATACCTACTACAACCCAACCACCTACCATGACTACAACTACAATGACATCCATTCCTACTACAACAATCCAACGTCCAACCACGATTAAAACTACAATGGCACCCATACTTACTACAGTAACTCAACCCCCAACAATAACTTCAACTACAACATCCATACTTACCCCAACAGCCCAACCTCTAACCACAACTATCACTGCACCAACTACAACCACACCTATGCCAAATATAACGATCCAACCACCAAGCACGACTACAACACCTATACCTACTACAGCAACTCAAACCCCAACCACGACTACAACAATACCCATTCCTATTACAACAACCCAATCTCCAACCATGACCACAAATACAACATCCATACCTACTACAACAACCGAACCCCTTACTATGACTACAACTACAACAACATTCATACCTACTATAACAGCTCAACACCCAACCACAACTACAAGTACGACACCCATACCTACTACAACGACCCAACCTCCAACCACGACTACAACACCCATACAGACTACAACAACCCAGCACCCTACTACTACTAAACCTATCACAACAACCCAATTACCACAAACAACTACCCCAACAACAATTACAACCACAACTATGCCAACTACCACAACCCAGTCTCCATCCACGACTACGACACCCATACCTACTACAACCCAGCCACCTACCATGATTACAACTACAATGATATCCATTCCTACTACAACAATCCAACGTCCAACCACAACTACAACTACAATGGCACCCATACCTACTACAGTAACGCAACCCCAAGTTATGACTTCAACTACAACACCGATACTTACCACAACAGCCGAACCTCTAATCACAACTACCACCACACCAACTACAACCACACCTATGCCTACTACAACAACCCAGTCCCCAGTCACGACTATAACGACAACACCCATACCTACCACGACGACCCAACCACCAACCATGACTACAACACCCATACCTACCACGACGACCCAACCACCAACCACGACTACAACACCCATACCTACTACAAGAACCCATTCCCCAACCACAAATACTTCACTAATACCCGCTAAAACCCAACCCCAAAGCATGACTACAACTAACACACCAATATCTAGTACAACGACCCAACCCTCAACCATGACTAAAACTACACCCATACCTACCACAACAGCCCAACATCCAACTACAACTACCCCTGCACCAACTACAACCACACCTATTTCAACAACAACAAAAACCCAGTCCCCAACTACAATTATAACTGGAACACCCATACCTACTACAGCGACCCAAGCCCCAACCATGACTACAACTACACCCATACATACTACAACAACAACCCATCCTTCAGCCACACCCACCCCCACACCAACTACAAACATATCTATGCCAACTACAACCACCAAGTCCCCAAACATGGGTACAATGACAGCCACAACCAAACCCCAAACAATTTCACCTATGACATCCACCATTAAAAATTCAACACATCCTTCAACACCATGTAAGTCTAAAGTACAATTTTTAGAGTGGCCACCAAAATACCAGAATTAGATTTGTGCTTTAAAACCATTTTTTATATTTTATATCTATTCCATTGTGCATACTAATGTTAACTCTGTCCTTCTAGATCATGTGATTGCTCTGAATGGCAAGATCTCTACAAGATTGTTATTGGAAAATGATTATGAAATCATTGTGAACCAGGTCAGTAGTAATAGTAATGGACTATAATGTTGATCATAATCTTATTTTCAGTAATCGAATGAATGAATGACTCGTCATTGTCATTATACAGAGTACAGTGAAACTCTGTGTGGGACCCAAAAACTGAAAACGGAAACTGTAAAGGAAAATACAGTACATCCATTGCCCCGTTCACTAGCGTGAGTGGGGTAATGTTTTTCAGTCTGTTTGCCTTTGTTATGACTCTCTGGAACCTTGTACCAGAAGGTAACAGTTAAAACATGAGGTGGCAAGGGTGATGTCCCTTAGGATGCTGTGGCCTTTCTTTTGAAGTTTGTTGGTCTACAGAGTGTCAGTGTAACTCCCAGAAACCCCAGGTTATCCACCTTTTCCAAACTGATGTTTATCCAGACCAGGTGGGATGATGGTTTTCATTTGTGCAAGCGCCAGTCTCTTCAAACATTTTGCAACAATTAATGTCAGATCTACTGGGTGGTAGTTGTTGAAGTATGTCACAGCGGATGTTTTGGGTACCGGGATGATGGTAAATATTCTGAGGCATACTGGCACAGCTGCTTGTTTTAGCGAGAGGTTCAACATATTAATCAACACCCCAGTGAGCTGGTTGGCACATTCTTTCAGAACCCACCTAGGCACTCCATCTGGGCCAGCTGCTTTGTTCACATTGACCGTCTTCAAAATGGATCTCACCTGAAGCAACTCCAGTACCAGCATTGGCTCATTCCTGGCCGGGGTAAAGAGATGTGTGCCATTCTCCCTATGGGTGTCAAAGCAGGCAAAGAACTTGTTTAGTACCTCAGAAACTGAGGGGTCCCCATCAGGCAGCAGGTCAGTGGTTTTATAATTCGTCAGGACTTTGACACTCTCCACATGTTGCGTGAGTTTTTTGTGTTACATTGCTCCTCAATGCGCTGTTTGTATTTGGGTTGTGTCTCCTTGATGCCTCTGCTGAGGTTTTTTTTTTTTTTAAGATATTTTTTCAGCACTAGTGGCCTTTATTTATTTATTTTTTGAGAGTAGGCAGACAGGAAAGAGGGGGAGACATTCGGCAAATGTCGCCAGGTCCGGGACTCAAACCCAGGACAGCCACTTTGAGGACTGTAGCGTCTGCATATGGTCGTGCGCTTAACCCCTACACCATCAGTGTTGCGCCCCAGAGGTTTTGTCTTGCTATGCAGTAGGCCTGCTTGCCTCCGGACCTGAAAGCTGCATCCTGCTTTAACAGCAATGCCCTCACACTGCCAGTGAACTAAAGGTTTTGGTTTGGGAATTTTTCATCGTCTCTAAAGCTAGATCATACGCCACAGCTTTTTTTCCCTTAAATCCATCACAAGCGGAGGCTTTAATGTTCACAAAACAATTCCCCAAATGTGTTTTGCACAAATAGTTTTAGTTTTACAGCAACATAAACACGTGACAAATGAAATCAAAATGAAAATGTTAAAATTTCATTTTAAATTTAATAAAATTTAAATTTTATACATTTTCATTTTATTAAATTTGTGTTGTGTAAAATGGTACATTTTGATGATACACAGGATAAATGTCATGACCATTCAATTCAATTCAGTTTTATTTATATAACGCCAATTTACAACACATGTCGTCTCAAGGCACTTCACAAAGGGTTTGGAATGGTGCGGGTTGTTGGGGAGGTAAGAATAAACTACTGAGTGTTAGTTTGGCCATTTTAGAATGGGCTATGTCCAGGGGTACTAAGTAAAATAATAAACTGATAAAGTTTGTCCATCTAGAGCCCACTGGTGGCCATTGTTAGACTAAAAACCACAAGGATTGGGGGTACTTGTCTCTGTCAGACTGATTATAACCATTGGAAAAGAGAAGGGGTCGCACAGGTAGCAGAAATGGAGGGTGTGTTTGCACCTCAACCATAAATGAGTCGGTTTGGGCTAAACCTGACTCACCCTTACTCCATCCAACAGGGAGGGAGGAAGGCCGAGGTAAAAATAATTGGGGAGTTTTGTTTCCTGTTGCATTGTGTGAAAGGTGGGTAACTTTAAAAAGTCAGTTCATTCGAATCATACAGATTTCTAGTCGGGTAAATACATTTGAATTAATCCTAACTATTGAACAGTGCTCAGATTCAGTTATTTATTCAAATTGGTTAAAAAATTTTTTCTATCTAAGGAAACCCAGCAGATTGCATCGAGTCAGAGACTTGTAACAGTAACTCCTCCTGGATGAGCATGTTGCGACAGTGGACAGTCACTGCCGTTGACTTTGCAGTAATCCCTCATACTGAGCATGCATGTAGCAACAATGAAGAGAAAAAACTCCCTTTTAACAGGAAGAAACCTCCAGCAAAACCAGGCTCAGTGTGAGCGGCCATCTGCCACGACCAACTGGGGGTTTGAGAGAACAGAGCAGAGACAGAAAAAGAACACAGAAGCACTGATTCAGGAGTACTTTCTATGGGAAGGAAAAGTAAATGTTAATGGCTGAAGCTCTTTAAGTGGTTTCATCTTGGAAGAAAAAACAGATCAACTCTTACCCTGTTTTCAAGTTTGAAGTATGAGAGAGAGAATATACAGTTAGTCACAGTAAAAGCTCAGTCAGTAGCTATGTCTAGGGGAAAAATAGGGTTAAACACTGAAAGACAGGGCCAAGTGTATCATCTAGAAGGTGAGCACTAAGTTGTTGCCAGCAGAAGCTTGGACGATGCCCCCCTCCAGGAAGGTGTCACAGGTAGACACAGAGTCAGGCCAGGTGTAGCTTCTAGGAAGAGAAAAGAGAGAGAACATAAAGTTAAAAGCTGAAATAACAGCAAATAATGCAAAATTGGAGAGTAGNGCAGAAGCTTGGACGATGCCCCCCTCCAGGAAGGTGTCACAGGTAGACACAGAGTCAGGCCAGGTGTAGCTTCTAGGAAGAGAAAAGAGAGAGAACATAAAGTTAAAAGCTGAAGTAACAGCAAATAATGCAAAATTGGAGAGTAGTATGAGAATGTAGCAGAGAGAGTGAAAGTGGTCATTACGTCCTCCAGCAGTCTAAGCCTATAGTAGCATAACTACTGAGATAGTTTCAGTTTCAGTATAAACCTAAGCCACTCTAACTATAAGCTTTATCAAAAAGGAAAGTTTTAAGCCTAGCCTTAAAAGTATACAGGCTGTCTACTTCACGGACTAAAACTGGGAGCTGGTTCCACAGGAGAGGAGCCTGATAACTAAAGGATCTGCCTCCCATTCTACTTCTAGAGACTCTAGGACCAGTAAACCTGCAGTCTGAGAACGAAGTGCTCTGTTAGGAACATATGGAACAATCAGATCTCTGATGTATGATGGAGCTAGATCATTAAGGGCTTTATATGTGAGGAGGAGAATTTTAAATTCTATTCTGGATTTAACAGGGAGCCAATGAAGGGAAGCTAAAATAGGAGAAATATGATCTCTCTTTTTAATTTTCATCAGAACTGGTGTCCAAAGGCTATGTCATATGCAGAAGGACTCAGGCACAGTTTTGGCACATTTGGCTAAATTGTGCCAAAATACCAGCTCTGCCCGGCACATTGGCCACTAAAACCTTTGTGGAACAAATATGTTTCAATTGATTTAATCCAGATTTGCTGTAGTAATAGTCAAGATGTTGATGGATAAAGCCAGAGAATTCTCCTAGGATTACAAAAGGATTTTCAAGGTCTTTCTCAATGTCCATTTAGTAAAAAAATCTTGGCGAGGCTCAAAGAATTTGATTTTTTCTTTGTTTAATCTCAAATAAATCAGACATAGTAGCAGCTGCAATAGTGATTGCACTGGAAAAATATTTTTTCATGTCTTACCTTTACATAGATAACAAATGTTTACATTTAGACTTTATAACTGTGGAGCAATCCACAGTTTATTTAGGTTATTTTATTTAAGGCAGAAATTAGTCTCAAACCCTCTAGGCATTAACAGGTTAAAGTCGCCTGATGCAATGTGCTGTAAGTTGTTTACTGGCACGATCATGTAGTTTCTCTAGGGCAAGGTTAGCTCTGTGAGGCACACACACCGCCACGATTGTTATTGTTGTAAACTCTCTAAACAAAAAGAAAGGTTTGCACTTTATCAAAAGGAACTCTGGATCAAGCTGCTATGCCTCTTCAAAATGTGAACTGCTGTACACCATGTGTTGGTCATAAAAAAACACAGACATCCCCAATGCCTCTTGCCAGAGCGGTTCGCTCTGCAAACTGAGAAGCCTGCTAGCTGGATAGCTGTGTTTGCTATATTGATGTTGTTGAGCCAGGTCTCTGTGATGATGGTTGCACAGTGGGGAATTATTCTCAGTCAGGTCTCATCCAGCTGGTTTACAAGTGACCTGCTGCACCTATTGCATGACTCTAACTGGTTAGTGTCATAGATGAGGGTTTTTGGTGTTGACCAAGGAGGAGTCGGCATGGCGAGGCAGAATGATGATTTATTAAAGTCCAAACTTAGGCAAAACTCAAAAGCAGGCAGGCAGGTTGCAGCAAGTACATCAAGGCGTACAGGTCAGACAGAGTACTAAGCTAAAGTAGCTAGACGTAGCAAAGGTGACACAAAGAGAGATGAAGAGACAAATGGACAAATAACAAACCAGCAGCGAACAATGAAACTCGACCAACTAATACATAGAGGGTAACAAAAAGCAGGTAATCAAAAGAACTAAGAACTGGTGTGACATGGAAGCAGGGAGACTGAAGGAACAGGTGAAACTAATACAAAGATTAAAGCATGGGAGAAGGGGCTAATTAACATTACAGAAAACAGACCTAAGCAAAACTATAGACAAAGATAAATAACCAAATAAAGCACAGAATCAGGAATAACCATGAACTAAAGGAAACTGAGAAACTGGTGGGAACAGAAGAAACACAACATTAACAGAAGAAACCATAAAGAAACCCTAACTACAAAAGTAAACAAACCTAAACCAACACTGAGTGAACTAACTGGAAAGGAAGCAGGGAAAGCGTGAACTAGAATAAATGTAAACCAAACGTAAACAATAACTAAAGCTAACTTATCAGGAGTGACTGGAAGAATAGAGATTAACTTGAGAAACTAAGCTAGAGAACTATAATAATAATAATAAAGAGAAAACTATTCTAAGTACTCGTACTCGTCGTCTTCCGCTTATCCGGGACTGGGTCGCGGGGGCAGCAGACTCAGCAGAGACACCCAGACGTCCCTCTCCCCAGACACCTCCTCCAGCTCCTCCGGGGGGAGCCCAAGGCGTTCCCAGGCCAGCCGAGAGACAT
>JAHUTJ010011107.1:0-10824 GCA_036250325.1 Characodon lateralis | reverse complement strand
TTGGGCGAGACACTGTCTTAATAGGGTAATGGGTGGGTAGCAGTACAGAAGCTGCAGAGAGGAGTGTTAAACTACGACCCTGCTTTCTGGTCTGAACCCTGGGTTGTCAGAGGTTTGGAGAACTAATAAATTCGGCCAGATTCCTAGAAAGAAGAGCTGCTCCATCCAAAGTGGGGCGGATGCCGTCACTCCGGATCAGACCAGTTTTTTCCCAAAATGTTCGCCAATTATCAGTGTAGCTCACATCGTTTTCTGGACACCACCTAGACAGCCAGTTGAATGACAGCATGCAGCTAAACATGTCGTCACTGGGCAGATCAGGAAGGAGACCAGTGAAAATTACGGAGTGCAACATTGTTTTGGCAAACTTACACACCAAAGCAACACTAACCTTGGTGACCTCCGACTGGCGTAACAGGGTGTCATTACCGCCAGCGTGAATAACAATCTAACTGTATTTACGCTTATCCTTAGCCAGCAGTTTCAGGTAGGATTTGATGTCGCCTGTTCTGGCCCCTGGTAGACATTTGACTATGGTCGCTGGTATCTCTAGTGCCACGTTTCTGACTATGGAGCTGCCAATTATCAGAGATGGCTTCTCAGCAGGTGTGTCGCTGAGCGGGGAAAGTCTGTTAGAAACGCAGACGGGTTGGTGGTGACCTGTGGGCTGGGATCTAGGACTATGCTTTCTAGGTACCGTCACCCAGCTGGCCTGAGGCCCCGGTCTGCTGAAGGACTGCTAAGGGGAGCTACCCTCGGTGGCTCCGCGCTGGCTAAGGGGCCTTGGCTATCTGCTGGTTTTTCAACAGCGTGGAGCTGGGTCTCCAATTCCGACACCATGGCCTCCAAAGCTACAAAAATGCTACGTTTATTACACGTACCATTATCACTAAAGGAGGCAGATGAGTAACTGAACATCTGACACAGAGGGCAGGAGAGAGGAGGAAACTCAGAGACAGAAACAGCAGAACAGGTAGCCATGGTGGAGTTAAAGCTAAACATTCCACCAAGTGCAACAGTGAAAACAGGAAGTGACGAATACGCCATACCACGCTTGAGTCAGCCGATGCCCCTCTGTGCAAACTTCAAACTTGCCTCACAGTTTGTAGTCCTGGCGTTTAGTTTCCAGCATCAGCGGGGGATCTTGGCAGGTGTATGTAAAACCGTACGAACATGAGGAGGTGGTGTAACAGTGCTTACTGGCACATAAAACACCTGATGCTGACACTTGATAGCTCCCTCAGTGTTACTTAAGCTAATTTGGTTATATAAAAAGTTTTTAAGAGTTCTAAGAAAGATTTACAGGCAAGTGTTAGTGTGGGATTCTTTTTGCTTGTTTATTCATTTTTCCTGTCTAATTCTCAGATATATAAATTTGTCAGCTCCATATGCAAACTAGGAGATAAACACAAACTACCTTAGCAAGCAAATGTAAACCAAATGCCTTTTGACGTCACATGATTGGTAAAAAGAGTCCAACAGTGTGTAGTTTAAGATCAGTATAAATCCAGGTGTTCTGTGAAGTTCTTAAAAGTTGGTCGGAGAACATCAGTGAACAAACTGCATCATGAAGATCAGGGAACACACCACACAGGCTGGGCAGTAACTAGTGGAGAAGTTTAAAGCAGGGTTTGATTGTAAAACAAATTCCCAAGCTCTGGAAATCTCACAGAGCTCTGTTCAATCCATCTTCCGAAAATAGAGTGTGGCACAGCTGCAAAGTTACCAAGACATGGCTGACAATCTGAACTGGCTGAACTTAGCTGTTAAAAAACAACAACTATGTTCTCTCTTGAAGTTTGTGGTTGGAATGTGAGACATTGTGAAAAAGAGTTCAGGAGGTCTTAGGTGTTAGCGTGAGGGAAGTTGAGCAGTTTCATACATCTGAATGAAGACGGGCTTTGAGCTATACTGCTGCTATAGCGGTAGGCTGATGCTGAGCAACTGGCACCAGGTGAAACGCAGGTAAACTCTGGACAGGTGGTGCAGTTCATTACACAACTATAGGCAAACTCACAACTAAGGTCAGTTTAGAGTCAGCACATTGAATTACATAGTTTGGAGTCTGAGAGGAAGCTAAAGTAATCAAACAATGCACAGGGAGAAACTCCACTCAGCCTAAATTCAGACAGGAGGGTTGTGACGTAATACTGCTCATTGTCACGCCACAGGCCAACAAAACCACACTAATTACTATTTAAACATTACATGTTACATATTAACATGGTTTGCCTTAGGAAATGACAGCATATTACTTTTGTTTTCCCTTACAGCACCTGAATTTTTTATTGTATTTGTGCTTGGTGAGCTTTGCCTCATACTGCCATATAAGAAAATACAAGTCATGTTGTTTCACAGTTCAACATGCCAACATGGCATGAATATGTGTTTGCCTTTGTATAATCCTAAACGTGCTGTGGGTAGGTAGCCCTGCATTATTTCATTGATTGGATCACTTGCTTAAGCCCTATAGCAAGCCATGTAGTTTTTTCGGATCTTTTATGATTTTTATTTCACGTTTTTCCATTTTGATTTGAAGATCATTAAAAAGTAGATGTATTTCCATGATTAAATTAAATATTAAAACTCATACAGATTTAAAGCACAGACAGTGATATATTCTAAACATTCATTTCACTTAATATTGATAAGAATGGCTTACAGATTACTGTACTGCATCAATGCAACGTGGCATGGAGAAAATATGTCTGAGTCTCTACTGTGGTGTTAAAGAAGCCCATGTTGCTTTATTAGCGGCCCTTTTGTGGCCAATAAAGCACAAGGGCACCATGGTCATTAGAGCAGGTATTGATACTTTTAGGAGTGTGCGGAGAAACCAAGTTGTGCAGGAAACTAAAATCAGCATCTCCGTAAACTGTTTTAGCAGAGGGAAACATGAAGTGCTCTAATATGTCCTGACTCTGTCCTTCATAAAACACAATGACCAACCACCAGCGGATGTTATGGCTTTCAAAGTCATCACTGACTCAGATAACTTTAGGTAACAGATATACATTCTGTTGTCTTAAAGAACTGGGAATCTTTCCTTCTCAACACGTCTTTCTGACTCTCTGGCACTGATTGTCATATGAAATGTTAAACTTACTTGAAGAAAGGGGAACTTTGGACCATTGAGCAATAGTCTAGTCCTTTCTCTCCATAGTCCAGGTCAGATACTTCTAACAGTGCACCTGGTTCAGAAGGACCTTAATACAAGGAATGTGACAGTAGTTGTACCCTGTATGCAGGGTCTCTTGAAGCCCTGACAGCAGTCTATGCCGTGTGAATCTCCCTCGAACTCTTGAATGGACTTTGCTTCACAATCCTCTAAAGGCCACCCTCATGAAGTCAGTTTCTGATGGTTGGGTGGCATGCTGGAGGTCACTTTGTAGGGCTCTGACAGTACTCATCTTGTTCCTCCTTGCACAAAGGAGCAGGTACTGGTCCTGCTGATGGGTTACGGACCTCCGACAGCCCCATCCAGCTCTCCTAGAGTAACTTCCTGTTACCTGGAATCTCCCTCATGCCCTTGAGGCCATGTTGGGAGACACAGCAAACCTTCGGGCAATGGCATGTGTTGATTTACCCTTTTGGTGGAGTTGGACTTCCTGTGCAACCTCTGCAGGGTCCAAATATAGCATCATGCTACCAGTAGTGGCCACCACCTGAAAACAATTCCAGTTTTTGGGGTCATCTCATTGTTGCCCCTGTAGTGCACCTGTTGTGCACCTGTTGTTAATTTCATGAACACCTGCAGCTGACACTAATTAACAACGCCCTCTACTACTTAACTGACCAGATCAACATTCCAGAAGTAAAACTGACTTGATTTTATACTCTGATTGAAAATAGTGTTCCTTTAAGTTGTTTTGAGCAGTGCATTAACATTCATTTATGAATAAATATTCATTCATTCATCTTCTATGCCGCTTATTCCATAGTGGGTCACGGGTAAATAAGCAAATAAATATTTTCTTACATAATTTTAGTTGTGACTTTTCAGGTTGTTAAGTCCTTGGATGGACCTTTTTTAATCCAGATTTTACCATATGAATGGTAAGACAATATTTGAGCTGACTGATCTGCTCCAGGAAACATACAGTGGTGGACAGATCTGTTCAGTTAGATTTAATAACGCGCATTACAGCGAGCCCACAATGCAGGCATCAGATCCCGTAAAGGAAAACATGGAAGGAAAGTGGAAACAATGTGTACATCGGTTCAAAAACAGTCTAGACACCATCTGTGAAAAAAGCCTGCATATTTTATGTACAATTAAGTTAGTCATAGCAAAAGGTGGTACTGAAGCTCAAATATGGAATGAAATAATCACTAATCTCTAGTAATATTTCTTGTGTATCCACCAGGGTAATTTACACTTCCATTACAGATTCTCAGCAGTCTAAAAACTATGGTGTGATATTTGCCACCTTGGAATATAAACGCCTCTATTTACTACTGAAAGTGTTCTACCCTAAATTCAGTAGTGATAAAATGGTGCCATTCCAGAAAAATGTCACAGTTTATTTAAACACCATATTGTTTGCAGCTCAAGGTGAAAATAATACCATAAACTATGAGGATGCCCATAATAATACGGCTTTGCAATACCCCGCAGCAGGGAGAGAGAAAAAAACAAAAAAAACAACTAAGGCCCGTTTCATCAAGCTAATTGCCTGTTTGTGAGAGAGAGCAAACTTTTCTGCCGCCACTCTATTACAGAGGCTCTTTCTTAATCATAAATAGAGCCCTTGTGTCCCAGAGGGAGTTGCAATTTTAATTTACAATTGAACTAAAGACCAAAGCTATCAATCTTTCACAGACTCTTTATATCTGCCCCCCTTCTCTCTTGTAATTGTGGTGACATAACCATAAACAACACAGAAAAGGCTGCTTGTGACTGATCTGTGGAAATGACAGCATTACCACATGAGCTGCACAAACGTGTTCCCGTCTGCCTCGCACATGAGGCACACACTTTTTAAACATGTACAAACACACATGCACACACACACACACACACACACACACACACACACACACACACACACACACACACACACACACACACACACACACACACACACACACACATCACTACAACCTTATCAATACCTCCTAATAGCACATAAGCACAGCAGGATTTAATTAATTTCATTTATTTGAATGAGACTCATGTAAAAGATGGCAAATTAACAAAGATAACCTGTTTTCATACAGTGCCTTTCAAAAGGTTTCAAGCATCAATCTATATTATTTGGATTTTAAGAAAATGAAACACATCCCAATGTGAATGAATGGATTTGCATGTGTTTTGCACCTCATTTACACTCACACCCCTGAAATAAATCCACTACAACCACCTGCTTTCAGTAAAAAGAGCCCACCTGTGTGTAACTTAAGCTATGAATACATACAGCTAGTCTGTAAAGATGTGTTAGAGAACATTAGTGAAAAAAATAGCATCACGATGGCAAAATAACACACCAGAGAGGGCAGGGAAAAATGTACAGCAGAGTTAGGTTATAAAACAATATCCCCAGCGTGATACAACTCACAGACAACTTTTCAATCCATTATCTAAAATTGGAAAGAGGATGGCAACTCTACAATGTGTGACTGAAAAGTAAAAACTCACATCACGCTGAATACACCATTCCCACAGGAAAATATGGCGGTTGTGGCATCATGCTGTGTGGGTTTCTTTAGCAGGTCATATTTGATTGGAAGATTAATGGAGATAAATACAAAGCAATTTTGGAAACAACCCTGCTATAAAAGACCTGAGACTACTCAAATGTGATTATAAAGAAAGACACCTTAAACATACATAGCCAGACTCACAATGGAATGGTTTCAGCCTATTTATGAGTTTGAATGGTCCAGTCAAGGTCCATACCCAAATCCAGTTCAGAATCTGTGTCAAGACTTAAAAAATTGATGGCCATAGATGCTCTCCATCAAATCCGAGTGAGCTTGTGTTAGTGTGGAAAGAAAATCAATCAAAGAAGGAAGAATCTTCCAAACCATGTAATAATTTTCTTCCCCTTCACAATGATGTAGTGCATTGTGTTGGTATTTCAGCCTGGAAAGACTCACATAATGGAGAAACAACAAGAAGACGGTTAAAGAATTTATTAATGAAAGATTATTTCTTTGGCGCTAAGACCCCTGAGGAAGACGTGAACGCTGAGGATGAAGTGGGTTTTGAATTTACATGTTAGGATTATGATTAGGTACGTCTTCCCCCCTGGGATCCGATCCTGGTGGTGGCGTAGGCCTTGGTATGGAAGGAGTTGGGAGCCTATGGTGGAGAAGGGGTGGAGGAGGGTCGAAGCTCAGCAGAAGAGCNGTGTCTTCCATGCAGAAGGTCTTTAAAAGTGATGCCCTGGGAGATGATTGGCCGAGGAGGAGTGCGGACCTGCTGTTGATTGGAGCAGCCAGTGACGAGTGATTGGACGTGGCAGGTTGTTGAGTCTTCCATGTTGAATTTTCGTTTAAACTCCATTTCAACTTGGAAAGACTCACATAACGGAGAAACAACAAGAAGACGGTTAAAGAGTTTATTAATGAAAGATTATTTCTTTGGCGCTCGGACCCCTGAGGAAGACGTAGACGCTGAGGATGAAGTGGGTTTGAATAAACATCTTAGGATTATGATTAGGTACGTCTTCCCCCAAAAGGGCCGAGGCCAGGCTGAGGCTGAACTGAAGGAAAAGGAAATTAGTTATGAATGATCTGAGCTGAGCAGGGAGTGAAAACTCAGACCAAACATTTTTAATGGATTAGACTCGAATGGGTTTACCTGAGTTATGACTGAAGAGGCGTGGATGGCCGATGACAAGTCAGACGGAGATGGCCTGCACCTGACGGGCATCAAGGTGGCTAGATGACTGCCTGACAAGGCGTAGGATTGAGATGCCTGCCAAGGCATTTTTATAAACGCCTGCCAATGGCGTGTGTGAGCCCGAGAAGGCTGAATGAAACGCCTGCCAATGCCGTGAGTGAGCCCGATGAGTGACTGAAACGCCTGTCAATGGCGTGAGTGAGGCCAACGGGTGAATGAATAGCCTGCTAATGGTGTAGATAGTGATGAGCCTAAAGAGGCTGGATTGCGATGCCGTCCAAGGCATTTTTCGATACACTTGCCAATAGCGTAGATGGAGATGAGCCTGAAAAGGCTGAATGAGGAGCATGACAAGGCTTGGTTGGACATGCCTGCCAGTGGCGAAGATCCAGGATCGTCTGAAAGAGAGAAAACTAAGAAATAAAACTATCTAGAAATGTGGTAATTGAATTGGAATGGGAGAATAAAACATGCAGATTTAAGAGGTTAGATGTTAGAACCAGGAATAGAGAAGGAAGATTAATAATTAATCTAGCTAGAGAAAAGGATTGGATAAGGCCGACCACCACCAGTAAGTGTGAGCGTTCTTACCTAAGAACTGATAAATCGTTGTGCGAATAAGACAAGATAGGATAAGATAGGAGGTCAGGACGGACATACAAAGAGAACGCTGAGGAGGACCAGCGGCCGAGTTGTTGGGGCGAAGCTGTCGAAACTCCTAGTGAGGTGGCTGTAGTGGCCGCCCCAATTCGAAATGAGTGACCTGAGAACTGACTTGGTGGAAGAATGCATGAACTAAAATTAGTCCCAGATGGTTGAGGAATCAAGAAGCAGTCATGGGAACTCCTTCTGGAATAAGGAAGAGGGGCAAGGAGGTTGGAAAGAGTTTGTTGCGTTTGATGGCAAATTTAAACATGGCATGAAAAGGGCAGAATGGACTGGTTAAATGAGCAATGAAGATGAAACAAGGACCTTTTCTAGTGGAATGTTTAAGATAAATTTTAAAATGATCGGGATAGAACTTTAGGTCAGAAATAATTAGGTCTCTAGCAGGATCGAATGAGCTTGATGGGGTAGTAAATTCCCCTATTCTGAGGAAGCCATAAAAAGCTAAAAGCCAGGCACTGGAGAGAAGAAATTTTAGGTAGGATGAAGAAGTGCCTGAACGGAGCACTAGGAGGAGATCTTTTAAGATGGATAGAGTGATAGGTCCCCTGGAATCTGGCTCAGGAGTGCTATGATTCTTTAGACCTTATAGTAAAAGTTTGATGGATGATTTGAGAAAATGCTTGGAGTGGATTCAAAAAGTGGCCTTTAGAAAAGAAATTTATGCCGGCTAAGAAACTCTTAATATAAGGGAGTTTGAAATGCCGGAAATCCAAGCAATAAGTAATAAAAGCTAAGACAGTAAGAATGCCAACGGGGTAAAGAGGAGTATTATGAGCAACGCAAATTCTGAAAAGTTGGCCAAGAAAAGAAATAAGACCTGAGAGTGGAGGGAGCCAAGCCTGAATTACAATAATAATTGGCTGATTTGGAGTAAAGGAATGAGGTATAAGTTTAGTCTAGTAACAGGTCTTTGAGAGGTGGTGACTGTGTTGGATGAACATTGGCTGAAGGGCAGAGACGACGGAAGACCTGGAATTTTGATAGAGAAAGTGCATCGTAAGTGAGTTATGATGACCGAGAATATTGCGGGCAGTAATGATAAAAATGTGAGTTACAGCTTGCCAGGTGATACGGCGCATGAAGGGCATGATTGACTTAGAAGAGGAGCGGCCTTAATTTATTACTTCGACTACAGCTGCATTGTCGCATGAAGAGCTATGCGTTTTCTTTTCCATTGGTTGCCCCAGACGCAGCATTCGATAGTGACGGGGATTATTTCATAAGAGGCTGATTATTCGGATTGGGGAAAGAAAGGTGGCCAGATGCCAGCGAACCATGCACCCTGAAGAAATCCCCGGAGCTGCGTCCGTGAAAACTGAATGGAATCTGCTGACGTGACGAAGTCATCATAGAAGAAAGATATACCGTTCCAGTTCTGCAGGAGAGAGGACCAGAAAGACAGGTCAGAGCGGCGATCTCATCTAAAGAAACCGAATCTAGCAGAGAGGGGACGGAATTAGCCAGATCCAAAAGGTGAGAAATAAAGGAGTGACCTTGGGGAATTATGCGCATTGTGGAATTCAATGTTTTGAGATGCCTTTGAGGAGAAGATACTGCGTAATCAGTGAAAAGGCTCGGAGTGGGCTCAGAAAGATGATCTTTCGATGAAAATTGATGCCTGCTAAAAGCCTGTGGCTGTAGGGGAGCTTAAAACGATGGTGTTCGAACAATGAGTAATGAAAGCTAGGACTGAATGTAAACCAGGTATGATGACGAGTTATTAGCAAGGTAAAATTTTCAAAGTTTTTCAAAGTTTTGTCAGGCGAAGGAATAAGGTTTGAAAGTAGAAAGAGCTAGACCTGAGATACAGTAGTGTTTGGCAGATTGCGAAAGAAGAAAGGAGAGAGGAATAATTGGAGTAGGGTAAAAGTAGGCTGATGGACAGAAATGGCAGAAGACCTGAAATTTTTAAACGAGATGGGGCATGAGCGAATGATTTAGAAACCTGGAACATGACGGGCAGAAATGATGAAGTTATGAGTTACGGCCAGCCAGGATTCGCCGGAGGTAAGAGCTACTGTAGATAGATTGTTTAGTAAGAGTTTGTTACTTTGCTGCGGCAATAATGCAGTTATTGCTTAAATTTGAAAACACTTTGACCAGGAAGGTGCTGTAAATCGATTGTCTCAACTGAATAACGCAGCGCTAACCCGATATGCAGAAAGAAAGTGTGCTCCACGATTAGACAGGATAAGACATAGATAAGATGTATATTAAAACAGTAAATGGTTCCTTAGCGCCTGGTTAATAAAGGAAGAAGGTTGGTATGAATATTCGAATGCGTAAATTAACATTTAGATAATCTACGGAGCAAACAGGTTGCTTTTAAAAGTACATCCCCCAAGTAGAGGGAGCTAATACGAAGGTTTATTAGTTTTAATATAATAAGCTAAATAAAGTCACAGACAATTAAAATAATTTGCGTTGCATCTAATTTATTGTATTGGAGAAAATATAGAAGGTGATGGTTACAAATTTGATAAATATACTTGGTAAAAGCACTGTCAAGGATAAATGGGGGTTGTAAATATTTAAGGTAAATAATTCATTTATGGTAAATAATGAGGCAAAAGATTTAAAGCAGCATATTGTTAGAGTGACTGAAGGTATTTATGTTTTGCATATTTATTAGCTAAAATGATGTGTTCACATGCAAGGCTTTGACAACAAAAGGATTGAGAACCATCCGTTTGAGAGACCCTCTTTTTAACCGAGATGGTACGGACTGAAAAGAACTGAAATGATGCCAACTGAGCCACAGGAATCAGAGGTAGCTTGCGTTATGACAAAATTTCAGTGGCGAGAATAAACCAGTCAAGGCAAACTTCTGATTGCACGAGTGTGGATGCAGCTTTGGCAGAGAAGTATTTGTGATATGATGGAAAAATCTGGTAGCCATGTTTGAAATGTAGGTCGACGATGAGAGGGGAATAGGTATCGCGCTTATTCTATGCTCAGATAACAGAGCAGGAGACGTCTCTGAAATGCTTGAAGGCAGCCGAAAGCTCGCCAAAGGGGATTCTTAGAAAGGTGGGGAGTAGATAATTTAAACACAGCAATAAAGCCATTAGGGAAAGCGATACAGTGATCAACCTCGGGAGATAGTAAAAGGAGAGAAACCAGATTAATGAGCTGCCCCTGCAGGATTTGGAGCGGTGCCTGAGTGAGATGTTAGAATGCATGGAAGTACAGGTCCTTCTCAAAATATTAGCATATTGTGATAAAGTTCATTATTTTCCATAATGTCATGATGAAAATTTAACATTCATATATTTTAGATTCATTGCACACTAACTGAAATATTTCAG
>JAHUTJ010011106.1:0-10826 GCA_036250325.1 Characodon lateralis | reverse complement strand
CTGAAATATTTCAGTTAGTGTGCAATGAATCTAAAATATATGAATGTTAAATTTTCATCATGACATTATGGAAAATAATGAACTTTATCACAATATGCTAATATTTTGAGAAGGACCTGTATGTACGGACTTGGCAATAAAGCTGATTCTGATTCTGATATATTTTCAATGGTTAAGGATGTACTGACCATCTAGGAATGTAAATTCAATACTCTTGAGTTCCCTAAGTAGTTAGATAATTATCACCCTGAGTTTCACTTCCAGTTTCCTCCATCTGACATGCTGTGGTGAGTGAATCTAGGGCAGTGTGGAAAATATGGTATGGTGTGAGTTTAAGTAATGTTTTTTTTTTTTTCAAATTTTTGTGGTACCAATGGCCTTTATTTCACAGTATATAGCCAGAGAGAGAGAGAAGGGTTGAAGACATGCAGCAAAGGTCCCAGGGATGGGAATCGAACCCTGGACAGCTGTAGCGAGGACTCATAGTCTCTGTATATGGTGCTCTACCACTACACTACTACGCCACAGACATTAAGTAATGTTAATGTTGAGTCATTGCTGCAGAGTTGACACACGTGTGGTACACGTAGTGTGTGAGTGCTGTGCTCATATGGGATTATTTTTTGACCTTTTCAGCCTGGTGTATGTAGTGACCATGCTGGAGCATTGTCTTCCTTTTGCATTGTGTCTTCCTATACCACTAGAACAAGAGATAGATATGTAAAAGTGTAACGGGGTGTTATTGTGACTGCGAGACGCTCCAGTACATACTGAAGGTCTGATAAAGAGATTTTCAAACTGGATACCCTCCTCTCCAGGAGTACTCTATCTGATCCTGACCATGACCACCACAAACTAGATTGGAGACGAGGGGCAGCTCTGGAGGAGTCCAGCATGAACAGAATGTGGACAAAGCTCAGTTTGGTTACGCACAGACTAAAAATCCTGTAAAACCCTCTGTAGCTTCACAGAGGAACCACTATGAAGCCTTATATGACATGATGACAATCCTTCTCCAGATCCACAAAACACCATCTGGACAATGAAAGTCCCCTTAGCAGTCGGTGAGGGTAAAGATTTGGACCACTATTTAACACAGATGTATTCAGGTCCTTCTCCTCTCTGAATGGCCTGTACTACAGTAAAGCCTCCACCTGTCAATAACCAATCAATACTATTTGCTTCAAACTAATTACCACTTAACATCTCCCAACTTGTTTGTGTTCCAGGCGCTGCTGCTGGTTTTTCCTACCTTAGTAGCAGGCTGCTAGTTGACAGATTAATGAATTGTGCACCACAGTTTTAATGGGCAGCTCCCAGAAATACCATGCAATCATGAGAAAACGAAACTGTTTATTGGAGGCTTGGAATAGATGGGAAAACTACCCTGATATCTCAGCAGCACATGGAAAATGACTTTCCTGATGATCTGAACCTTTTTCCCTGTAACTGTAAAAATGAGACAACTTTTTATTTTACCTGAAACTGAAGGAATAATGTATCTGAAGTATTAACATAGCTGAGGCTCACGCTTTATGTGGTGTATTCTCCAACTTTTTAAAGATTTTTCTAATATTTGGTAATGGTAAGTGGACTGAACTTATATAGCACTTTTCCAGTCATGCAGAACACTCAAAGCACTTTACACTAGAGTCACATTCATCCAATCACACTCACTAACGCTCACACATTCATATACTGATATGCAGATCGGTAGGCAACTTGAGGTTAGGTGGCACATCGACACATGGCAGGGCAAAGCTGGAATCAAACCCACAACCTTCTGATTGCCAGACGACTACTCTTCCTACTGAGCCACAGTTGCCTATACTATACAGTTCATTTAATTGATATGCATTTTGGTTGTTATGTAATACATCATTTCATTTCAGCATTAAATCTCTTGTTTGTTGTATATTAGACCATTAAGCTCTGATAAAAACAGGTGACTGTTTGAGGCTGAGCTGATGGGATAACGAAGGGGATTTCTATCTTATGTTCTCAGTGAACCTCCTGAAGATCATATATGCTTTCCTGCTGTGGGTTAATTAGAAACTCACCTAACTTCACACATGAAAAATCAGTTTTCATTCATCGCCTTCTGTTTTTTACACGTCTGTCTATTCTGTGTTGTCCATTTCATGCGTGTTTTTGGGTGTTTTATCCCTGGGTTGAACCAGTCTGAGTGTTTTTAGTTTTTTAAAATGAACAAGAATATTACCAAGGTAGAGATGTTTGACCATAACGCTCAGGTCCATGTTTAGAGAAAACCAAGCACAGCAGATCAGCACCAACACCTCATAACAACTGTGAAGCACGGTGGTGGAAGGGTGATGATCTGAACATGTTCTCTAGCCACAGGACATGGCCACCTGGCATTGAGTGGATCATGAACCCCTCAGTGTACCAAAGTATTGTAGGGTCCAATGTGAGTCCATCTGACCAACAGCTGAAGCTTGGTCCAAACTGGCTCATCAACAGAACATTGTCCCAAATACAGCAGATAATGCGCAGCAGAATGGCTGAAAGCGAAAATCTAGGTGTTGCAATGGCCTAGTCAAAGTTCAAACCTCAACTTGACTGAAAAGCTGTCGTTGGACATTCAGAGAACTGAGCAGAACCCTCAAATAATTGTAGAGTGGACCAAAAAACGTTGCCACTACAAGTCAGACAGAACCACTGCTGATCATCTAATAGATGTGGGATCATAGTAGTTATATTTGCCTTCATAGGAATTAATCACTAAATGTGAGGTTCGATTTTTATGCAGCACTTTCACTATTTTCTGAAAGTAGGCAGACAGGAAGCGGAGCAGAGAGGTTGCAGGGTCAGGACTTGAACCCGGAACAGCTGCATCGAGGACTGAAGCCTCCATATGAGTTGGCCTTTCTACCACTACGCCACCTGCTGTGCCCTTGAGGATCTATTTAAACAGCTTAGAACCTGATAAGGACCGGAGCCATTTTATGTCCTGATGCATTAAACCTAAGATGTGAAGAGGGTGTACTGATTTATCAGGCCCGCCGGACCTGCAGTAGGATTTAAAGGTTATTTGTAGACCCAGAACCCAGAACTGTTGTTCCTTGTGAACAGCTTCAGATGTTTGTGTGCCTGGTTGTCTTCACTGGAGCTCTAATCCCTCTGCAGTTTACTTTAGTTCAGTAGATCTTTTCACTCCGAACCATCAGCCCACCTTGATTTTCTTTCATTCACTTAATTAGATACATGATTGCTTCAATTAATCTCTACTTCCCTGCCGCTCGACGTGACGTCAGAAGGAGTTAAAGGTCAGCTGAGGTGCCACCAGTGATCTACTAGGTTCTAGCAGCGTATGGATATGTAGGAGGTAAACAGACTAAAGTGAACTGCGTTCCTTTTCTGTTTTTCTTTTCCACTCGGATGCGCTGCAGCACCGTTCTTGGGGGTTAATTAGAAACTGCAGGCTCCGGCGCCTCCCATTAATTAACATTAGAGACTCCCCGAGCTGTGCAGGGAACTACTTCTAGCCTGTCAGTGTGTGTGCATGTTTGTTCGTCTCTGCTGACTCACAATCGGCACATCCATTGTTCTGTTGGAGCGTGAAGGTTGCTCACGGCTGCATGCGGATGTTGGGAAGCTGAAAGCAGCCGAACAGAATATTGTGTGAACTGAGATGCCACCCAGCTCACACGTCTCCCATTAAGCTCCCGTTAGTCCCATTTCATTTCTGCAGCTCCTGACATTCCCATTATCGCTGCTCAGACTGGTGAAAGCTGCTGATTAAAAGACAGAGATTGGATTCTGTGTCCGGCTCGCTGTGTGGCAGTTCCAGCTGTTAGGAGGCTGCTGATATCAACACGTCCAACACTCATTTCTTTTGAATCCTGAAGGCTGACGTCAGACTATGACATGGTTATTTCCACCATACTGTAGGTCCCATTATCATAAAAACCTTGAGAAACAGAGTTACCAAAAATAGGCAAAACGGGGGGGCAGAAAACTGGTGTAGTGAAGTTCTGAAAAACGGGTTTCACCTCAGAATCAGAATCAGAAAAGCTTTATTGCCAAGTACATTTTTGGACATACAAGGAATTTGTTTTGGCGTAGTCGGTGCAATACAATACAAATTAAACAGTATAAACATATCTACAATATAATATAAATATATGTGCCCAGTTTTAAGTGAGTGAGAGTAAATATAGCAGTATTGGGTGCCAGAGCAGTACAACAGTGCAGGTGATCATTGTGCAAGTATAGCAGGATGGTGATTGTTCTGATGGTTCCAACAGTGAACCATCAGAACAATCACTGTTCTGAACTTTTATACTAAAAACATCATTTCTGGGCTTCACATAAGAGTAGAAGAGTTCCTCCTCTGGTAAAAAGTGCTTTAACCTTTAACAACCGACCCAACTGAGCAGTAGATCCAGCTCTGTCACAATAACTGATTTCTAATCAGAATCGACTGTGAGGTCCTTCTGTACCAGCTGATGTAGTTTGATCTAAAGGATCATGAAAGAAATATATTCCAGACTGTTTTGGTCAGTTTTAAAAACATGATTATTTAAATGAGTTTCTACTTTTATTACAGAACAATGTTGAACATGAAATTTCTCCAGATACCTTCCGTTTAAATTAACTGCCAGAAAAGAATAATAAAAAATGACTCACCTTCACAATCACGTTTAATGATAATGTCCCCATTTATGTGGCTGTCGTTGACAAACACTTTATGACTTTATATTAACCATGTCAATATCACAGTATTTTTCAAGATGTGCTAGTTCAGTAGCTGGAATTACAATAAAAATTTGAAAATTATCAACGTAAAGAATGTAAGCTGTAATGGACATTTTAAAATGCTGAATCAGACACGATGAGGTAGACCCGTCTAAACTCGCCATGCTTGCAATGAGCTAGCTGCAGTTAAAATACAACAAGCGAGTTAACATGCTTAATTAACTAAACCTGCCGTTATAAAATATAAACTGCGATACAGAACATTATGTTGCTTCACAATAGCAACATAATGTTGTATTTTCATCAACTTACCGTAAAAAATCCTTACGAAGTACAGAGAATGATTTACGTCCAATGCTGGAGCTGCTGGTGTTTGGAACTATTAGCAGCTCCATGAACCTCATGACTTCCGCTTTCCATTATTTCTATAGAAGTCAATGGGAGTGTCGTAACTCTCTCTTTCTACGGCGCTGGCTATAGCAAACAGATTCAGTCGCGTTTTAGAGCACTGAGCTGCTGAAAGATCCCAAACCTTTATTTCAGTTGAGGTGAAACATGTTCCATCATCACCATCATTTCACTTCCTGTATTAGTTGCTCATAGATCTGAGCCTAAATTTCAGGCTGTTGTGTTGCTGGGTTTTGCAGATGTTGAACATCATGTGTTGGATCCCTATCAGTGTCCTGGGGACCAAAGTGTTCCCACACTAATGAACCGATGACCTTCTGTGCCATTGCTGCTGAGGCTGCTTCACCATGTGGTTCCTCTGAATCAGAATGCTTCTGACAGAGTCCTGACCAACACCAGGAAAATGGATCATATCAGAACCAGTTCTTAAATCACTACCCTGGTTTCCTGTTTCTCGACGGTTAGATTTAAAAATGCTGCTGTTGGTCTATAAAGCACTGAATGGTCTTGAGGTCCTGGTCAGGTTTAACCAGGTAGATCCTTAGGTCTTCAGAGACCTGCTTTTTGTTTCCAGGAACAGAGTTAAACAAGAGGAGACAGCCTCTGTTCCATTTACAGTTCCAGCACCGCATGGCTCCACTCAGCCCAGAACCTGTTAGGTTTCTATGGACCCACTGATGACCGGAGTTATGGCTTAAAGCCCCGCCTCCAGCCATCAGGATCATGCCCGGTGCTGCTATTAACCCTTACTGTCTCATGGTTCAGTGCGAGGCTCGACCCACTCTGTGTTTCTGTGTTAGAACCCACAGCCACAGTGGAGCCATTTAACCTTCATCGGTCTCACTTAGTACTGATGTTGTCCATGTTTTCTTAAAATATGTCAAAGGTCAAATGTAATCTTAATTATCCCTGAGAGATATTTTGCTGTGTCTGGCGTAGTGTAGCTGTTAATTAAGAGAAAAAGCACCTGATGAACTGACTGAATATTTACTCCATCATTAAGTTGACAAATATAACTGTAGTCCAGCCCCTAGTCTGTGAACGCGTCTTTATGCAGCTAGCTGGTGTTAGGGTTTGGGTTTAGCCTTTAGTGTAAAGTTGCAGTTGTCTTTAAGTGAATACGTCTGAGGCAATTGATTTATATTACTGGCTCTAAATCAGTAAAATGTGTCTCATAATTGCATCAGTTGGATTTAGACACTTATGAAGCTGGAGAAAAATAAATGAAGAGATATTGAAAGCAACAGCCAATCTGAATTGTGTTTTATCAGGCATTAAAACACCATTAACACTTTATTTTCTATGCAGGATGTCTCAGAAATCATTGAGCACCACTTCAGCAGATAGAAGGCAGAACTTGCTGCAAATTAAAGCAAATCTGTGAAGCACGCCAGCCAAGCAAGGTGCACTCTTTGAATATAATTTAAAATGTGATTAGGCTGCAGTCATCCGCTTCAAACTCTGACATCAAAGGGAACCCATGAGCAGAATAACGAGAATAAACCAATCATTCTTACTGTGGAGAATAACATGAATAACTTACATGTTCATCAGAGGCAGAGATGAAGAGAAACATCTGAGCATGCTTTTATTTGAGCTGCTACATGGTTAGTAAAAAATAACTGTGTTTATGTAGAGTTGCCGTGGGCCTCTGTCCATTTGTAATTCCAGTTCTATCGTACAGAGCTAACGCAAACTAATGCAGCTGCGCTATTTAAGGATATTATTCCTGAAAACTGAAGGAATCAGAAATTTTCTGAAGGACTATTGAAGAGAGTCGGTGCATCTCCTTTGTCTGTGAAGCAAACTGAGCAAAGAGGGACTGCTGAGTCCCTGGTTGCTATGGTGATTTGTGGCTTCCTTTGTGGTGGATGCATCCAACATTTGATTGTATTTTAGAGCAGAAAACCTAAAAACCTTAAAAAATAAATAATTCACAGTCTAATTTTCTGTTGTTTTTGAGAACAGAAAATTAATTTTCCCAACCCAATTTTTCCTAAAAAGGAAACACCATTATCATATATGGAAGGTCAAGTCAGGTCAAGTTTATTTATATAGCGCTTTTCAGCAACAAGGCACTGAAAGCGCTGTACATGAGGAAAAACATTACAATGATACAGAAAATCAAACACAGAAAACAAATCAAATGACAATAATAATCCTTGGGAGTTTACTGGTAAGAGCTGGTTCTGATCCAATCTTTCTAATAGAGGTAATTAGCTCATTAAGTCCTCTGTGGTAAGGAATTCATCCTGTGCTAGAAGAAAAATGATAATATTAATCCTTGAGGTCGCTGGTTTGAGGCAGCTGTGGTCCCATCATTCAAATAAGCTGGGTCACTGGTATAAAACAGTTTTAGTCCAAACTTTTTAAATACTAATAATGTTTGGCTTTCACTGGTATGAAATTGTAATACAATCCTTCTAAGAAATCTAAAAATCTCTGGTCATTGGTGTAAAAACAGCTTTAGTCAAATTTTCATATACTAATAATATTTGGCTTTTGCTGGTAATCCTTCTGAGAAATCTGAAAATCTATGAAAAGGTGTGTGTCACTGTATGTCAGCGTTTTTGTTGTTAACATAAAGTGATTGCTTTCTTAGCAGAAGATGTTTTTACTGGGAATAGGTCAAATGTGTGACCAGTTATTGGCAACACAAAAAAGGACGGAGTGAACACTCTTACTTCGTGCCAAAGATCCTCACGACTGTAAACAAATGAAGAGCATATATTTCTCCTCACGTACCAAAAACAGACTCTGTGCTGCAGGATTATGAAACAGTTTATCTTCCTCATAAACAATCATGAAGCAAACAAAGCAACAGAAAGCACCAGCAGGAGTAAACAGCCAGACTTTCGAGCCGACTGCAGGTGTTGTTTGTGAGCATGAAGTTTCTGACGTAAACAATGTTAACTTTCAGATTAGTTTTACCTTTTTGTGTCGTTTGTCAGTACAGAGCCTCTGCTGATGTAGAACTGGTGCTCCACATAGAGAGGCTGGTAGCCTTAAAGCCTTAAAGTATCCAGCTCCAATCCTTAAGCTACTATTTTGCAACTTTCGATACATCTCTTACCAGGTCTCTACTAAACCTGATAACATGCTGAGGAGGTAATTCAGCCATGTGATTCAGGTGTGTTGGAGCAGAGATACATCTAAAAGTTTCAGAATTGTAGCTCTGGAGGACGGGAGCTGGAAACCTTGCCCCTAAAGGCAGCTGACCCTGATTTAACTCCTGGCTCAGGGCCTTTTTACTGCATCTGTTTCTTTCCAGTTTACTGCATAATGAAGGCCATTAGTGCCCCAAAATATCTTTAGAAAATGCCTACCTGAATCCCTGGATTGCATTATTAGACTAAATCGATAACCTCTTAAAAGATGCAGCAGCTACTATTTTTTCTCAGTGTCTGGGGCAAATAAACAGCAGGTGTTATATCAGCATTTTGACCTTTCTTCCAACCGCTCTGTGTTGTGTGAGAACACACTGCAGACTGAGTGACTGACAGACTGTCCTCTGAATAATGTCCTTACAGCTACATCACTGAGGTGTATTTAAATCCTCACATGTCAAACATGGACTCATTATGAGTAGAAAAGTGAGACTTTTAGCTGCTTCCATTCACTGCTTGTATTTTTACAACAATCACTGTAAAGCTCAATGACATACATGTCCTGGTGACCCAGTTGTTTGAGTAACAGTTGGAGTACTGGCACATCAATAATAATGCTGGTCAGAACTGGAGCAGAGATATATCTACCAGAATACGGACAGAATTCTGGTCACAGGTGGACATTCACCAATGTGGAGAATTACAGCTAGCAAAAAGCTTTTAAATCCCTGCTCTGGTGACAGCCACTAGGTCTCTCAGACCTCTGACTTCCTCCTCCTCTGTGGACAAATCGCCATATTAATCTTTACTTTATAAACCCACATTTGTGCAGTAGACCTTGGCTACCACTACCTCCTTGATGCATTGATGCCAGAGTTTGGTGATCAGGGTTAGGTCATTAGGTCATTCTTCAGAAGCTTAAAGAGCAGATGACATGATTGTGACATTTATTGTCACGTTTTATAAAGCAAACGTATTACCTGATGATTTATTTATTATTTACAAGTGCGCCTTCATAAGATCGTTTTAATCAAAAAACTGTGGCCATTTGGGCAAATCTGAACAGAAGGTGGCGCCGCTCACCAGAGGGCAGACGTGACGTCAGCTCAAGGAGGCCCGCCTGTGTTGTTGACAAAAACTGGTAGCTTTTTAGCCATAAAGCTAAAGTTTTGGGAGTTAATTTGGAGAACAGACGCAGCTATGCCTTCGCTTTGTATTGCAGGTTTTTGTTCAAACACACATACAGATGGTGTTAGTTTATTTAAGTTTTCTAAGGTTCCTGAGCTGCGTTCAAAGTGGGTTAAGCAGGTCAGACGTACCCGCCTCTGTTCTGTGCTCTGAACATTTTACATTTTAAGACAAAGTTTGAAAGTTGTATTTTAGTAATCTCAACAACCTAAATATTATTAAAATGAGCCCTTGTTTAGGCGGTAAAGGAGGGGTGGGGACAGATTCCTATCACAATTTCTAGTGCATATTTCAGTTGCACTATAAATACACTGCTAAGAATTTATTTGAAAATCAAGTTTAGATAAATTTACATGAATTAAATTTATGAACAAATGATTTGTTCTAATATTTGAGAAGAAAGCATACCAATCTGTGTTCCCCTGCCATGTGTTTTCCACTGCTGCTGTGACGGCGGTCATGTGTGCCTCTCCGCCTCCGAGTCTGATGCGCTAGGCACTAAGTCCGCTCTGTACGGTTCAAACCTGTGAGGTGTGATGCCCCCACATTCCTCAGCATCGCCACACTCTTCTGAACTGTAATTTCCTGATATTCCACCACACAAACCAATTCCAGACTAGTTGTGCTGGAGCAATCATCGATGTTTTCAACCGCTTCCATTATGATTGTGAAATAGTAAGGTAGCCGCAAAGTGTCCTTTCGCTGATGTCACAGCATGGCGGGAGGTCATTCTAGCTACTGACCGTGGAGCAATTTAAAATGTTGAATATTTGCCTGAAAACAAGACTGTTTGACTTATTACCACACAACAAGCTTGTTTGGTTATGCTGTATTACTGTTTTGTAAAATTCCATGAAATCCAATCGTGTCATCAGCTCTTTAAGCTGTGTTTTCCGCTACCTTATGCTGCTCTCTACCTTCTAAGCTTTTATTATTTACATACAGTATTTCTTCATTTTGGACAGGAAAATGAATGCGGCTATTGTTATGTACAAGCTGATGCTTGCCCTTTAATTAACAGATTACATTTAAGATGACTGGAACTAGGGTGGCACGGTCTTAGAAAACCTTGCAATGGGGTTATCTGATGTGATATCTGCCTATTTTCCTCTTTCCTGTCTTTCTTTCTGTCTCATCTGAGCTTCCATCACTCTGACCTTTAGCCTTCTGGGTAATGTCACCAGCATCCGGTGTAAGCATCTGGTGCCCTGAGACTCTGTCCAACTGGATAAATATTACATTAGCATGAAAATGCTAGTTCATCATACCAGTTCACCACACCATCATACCAGACATCCTCCACCAGAAGCTCACCCAGCTCAACGTCCCAGCCTCCACCTGTCAGTGGATCAACAGCTTCCTGACGGACCGACAGCAGCAGGTGAGACTGGGGAGCATCTTCTC
>JAHUTJ010011105.1:0-10832 GCA_036250325.1 Characodon lateralis | reverse complement strand
CCAATTTGAATAAATAACTGAATCTGACTGCACTGTTCAATGGTTAGGATTAATTGGAATGTATGTACCTGACTTTTGTGAAGTGCCTTGAGACAACATGTGTTGTGAATTGGCGCTACATAAATAAATTGAATTGAATTGAACTAAATGTGATTCAAGACAGAGACAATAGTGCTTGTTAAATAGTGTGATTGCTTATTGTGGGTGTACATCCATTACCCATTAAGTGTAATTGTCCGGTTATTTTTCTAACCTCACTTTCTTTGACCTCTAATGGATGTCTTTAAAACATTCCTTAAGCTGAACATTGGCTACATGTTTCAGTATGTAAACGGCGGCTGTCTGGAGGAGCTTCTGGCCAGGAAAGATGTTCCCCTGTGCTGGAGAGAGAAGGTGGACCTGGTTTGTGACATAAGCAGAGGAATGATCTACCTGCACTACAAGAACATTTACCACAGAGATCTCAACTCAAAGGTGAGGCCATCTGACATAGAACCACAATTGTGTCTCTTCTGTTGTCTAAACTGGGCAAATATACAGGATCTTGGAGATAGTTTAGCATCTGGTAATAGGGATGAAGATTAAAATACTAATGTAACTAGAAAAATTGCATTTCCTCTGAAAATGCGGTGTGAATGCTGTAAGTCGAATTATTAAGCTGTAAACTAGTAGATACAATCTGAAGTTGACTGCAGAAAATTTGCTGAAATGTAATTAATTAGCAGAAAACAGAAATGCTAAACCTTTCTGCTGAAACCTGGTAGAATGAAGCTAAGGTTGACAGCAGAATGTTGGCTAAAATTCAATTAATTAGCAAATAACAAAAGAGGTAGCTGAAAGATGCTTAAGTTGACAGCAGAAAATCTGTATGTTATTTAGTCCTATAATTGAAAATTCGCCTACATGCTAATGTTGGCTTAAATGCTAACACTAGAATGTTGGCTAACACTGAATTATTCCATTCAATATGTCAATTTAGGCTTATAAGTGAATTTTACGCTAACTGTTAATGTTAGCTTAGATGCTAACATTAGCATATATGCTATGACTAGTATGTTGCCTAACATTGACTCATTCCATTCAATATGTCAATTTAGCCTTATACGCTTAAATTAGCCTAATTGCTAATATTAGATTAAATGCTAACAATAGCATGTGGTCTATCACTATCATGTTGACTAACATTGACTCATTCCATTCAATATGTCAATTTAGCCTTATAAGCTAAAGGTACCCTAAATGCTAATGTTAGCCCAAATACTAACATTAGCATGTGCCCTATCACTAGCATGTTGGCTAACATTGGCTCATTCCACGTCAATTTAGACTTATAAGCTAATATTTGCCTAAATGCTAATTTTAGATTAAATGCTAACATTAACATGTTATTACTAGAATGTTGGCAAACATTAACTTAGTCCATCTATAATGCTTACAAGTGCCGATTTGCAAAGGTCTATGAATTTGCCCTTTCAGATTAATCACTGTTTTCTAGGTGTTGGAACAGTAGTACATGCTGTTTAAGTACCCAACACAAAAAGGCCGCCATCATGTTGCCTAATATGAAGATGGTCACAGGGTTAATTGTAGGGTCAGAGTTAGGCCATAGAAATGAATAAAAATGAATGGAAATCAATGCGAACTCCTCACAAAGACAGTAAAACAGGAATATATGTGTGTGTGTGCGTGTGTGTGTATGTGTATGTGTGTAGTGAGAGAGAGACGGTGAGAGCAGAAACAAAGAGAATCACAGATAGACAGTGTTGTCTAGGTGTTGGAACAGCACTACATGCTGTTTAAGGACCCAGCACAAAATGGCCGCCATGTAGTTGCCTCCTATGAAGATGGTGAAAGGGTTTGTGGAAGGGTCAGGTTTAGACCATAGAAATTAATGAAAATTAATGGAAGTAAATGCAGAGTCCTCAAAAAGATAGTAAACCATGAATATGTGTGTGTGTGTGTGGGGGGTGGGGGGGTGGGTTGGGGTTTTGTGTGGGTGCGTGTCCAAGTGTGAGACACAGAGAGAACATAGGCCGAAAAATAGACAGAATCACAGACAGACATATAGAGTAGGAGATACACAAAAATATTAATAGAACAGTGAGGAATGAATCAGCCAATCAGCAAAGAGTATCAGTGTAACTTGACACCTGCTGTTTCTCACACACACAGCACAACACTTGTGTCTCATCCTGGCATGGCTTTTTAACATGGAGGCGCATGCTCCCGAACTACTGCTCATAACTCGGAATCCGTAAGGGCTATTGATGACATTCTTGAACCGTTTTTATCAGAACGAACAGGGGAACGATAATATCAATCATTGTTTGTTGAAAATATAATAATAAGGTGCAATGCTTGGTAAAAAGAAAGAGAAAAATGAAAAAAAGGACAAAAATGCCTGAACGTGCTCTCGAACAACGTCTAATAACTTGGAAAATATAAGGGCTATGGATGTGATTCATGCACCATATTAATCAGCAGGCTTTGCTGAGCAATCATGGAAATTTTCATGTTTCTACAAAAATCTGTCCAGGTGGTATGACCCTGTAAAAAAGTCAATCTTTGTAAATTTTTAACCTTAGCGAAGGGAGATTTTTTACTCTGAAACAAACCTACTACAAGAAAATGGTAAAAGGTATCAGCAGGCATGAGAAGCAATACTGGAGATTTTCATGTGTTTACAATAATCCATGTAGGAAAAGTGAGAGTGCAAAAAAAGTCAATCATTTTCAAATGTTCTCATTTTAAGGTTTTTTAGGAAAGAAAGATTTGCTACTCTTGAACAAACCTTTTTTTATTATAAAACCGTAAAATGTATCAAAATAATTCCTTGACTTTGGGTCAGAAGATAAATTGGCACAAGGCTCATGTTCGAACGGTTTACGAGAGGCGACGATTCGAAAACATGTGAGTTTAAGGATTTTTTGCTCTGATTTTTTGTGAAATACCTATAGGTTGCCCATTCAAGGTGTCTTGACTTGCATTGCTTTGGGGCGTGTTACCGAAAAACTGTTAGTCCCGCTTCAATGAGGTTGACATTTTCTTAATAGCGAAAGAGAATCCTACATTTTGATGCATAATTTGTATAGGCAGAGTAAAAATTGAGTGAGTGAGGAGAGTTTGTTCATCCTTTCTCAGGTTATTCAAAAAGTTAGTGTGCACTCTGGCAGCACGAACATTCCATCATTGGATTACATTATAAAACTGAAAATCTGAAAAAAATGTCCCGGGTGTGGATCCTGCTGCATACCTTTCCTTATCTCTTAGAGCTAAGCTAATGCCTCACTCACAGTGTGGCCATCTCCGGTTTCATCAGGGATATAGGTGCAACAGGTCTCATTCAGAAGAGCGCAAACTCCCCCAGACGGGGCCGTTACCAAATCCGAGACCACCCTGTTTTGCAATAACACTGTGCGGAGTGCTGATATTTCCTTGGACATTCCTGTAAGAGCTTTACCAGAGGCATTTACAAATAACCCCAACCTATAATCAAAATCTTGTCTCCTGTTGATCTATGTTTAAACTCGTCAGGGACATCTGTTCCCCTTATACTATCATGTGGCTTGACTTGAAAGAGTTCTCTCTTAATTTTGTTTAGAGTGGAGAATTCTCGGGTGATAATAACAGTATGGTCAGTTACATACACAGGTGCACAAACACCATTCCAATTATAAGGTAGCTGTATGCACAATGCATGCATATATAATAATATACATCTACAGCAAATGTACCTCTTTCTTCCATGGGTGTGTTATTATGAGCATTGTAATATGATGTTACATTACACAGACGGCTCGAGAGGGCACATCCTGGGACAGAACACCTTCCGTCTACACAATGAGGGAACCGAGAACCTGCGTGGCGCGTCTCGATGCGTTTTGGGCATCAAGCGCTGTGTGTTATGAGATTTCCAGCGTCTGACGTGTGGTTCGCGCGACCAAAGTGGCAGACGCTTGAGTTGGGAAACCTGAACCTTTGGACGTGACTCGTCAACCAAACAGAGAAGCTCAGCTTTCTGACGTAGTGACAAATTTTATCATGTGACGGAAGGACCACGAAGATCCCAGGAAATCCCACAAAGTGGTGGAAGAAGATGGAGGATAAACGTATTGTAGCAGTTTGTGCCCATCTTGTTATTTATGACACCTCCAGCTATGACTGTTGGGTCTGTTGGTTTCGTGTTACTCTACTATAGAAATATAACGTCAAAAACAGTGATTGATCTGGCTGGTGATGCTGGCCTGCAATTATATTGAGCAGAACTTTGACATCTGCCTTAAAATTATTTTTCTCAAATTATTTTGCCTACCTGCTGAGATAAGCTATTAATCATTTACTTTTGGATCGGGGTGATGTCACAATGTGTTAGTTGCTGTTTTACTGTTGTTTTAAAACAGACAAAATTACAGAGTTGACATTTTAAACTGACTTTAGTATCTTATATTATTTATTAGTGTGGTAAGCATGGTTAGCATTAGTGAAACCGCAAGCTTCGTGTATATTTCCTTGAGAATCTCCACCTTTGATTTGAGAATTTTCTTCTGACACCTCACTGATAGTGAAAATAGCTAGCCTGGAGTCTTTTTTACTCAGTAGGTGCATCCACACTAAAGAATGTAAATATTGAGACCTAAAAAAGCTTAAATATGGTGCTTTTATTGATAAAAAACTATAAATAAAAACCTAACCACACAGTTGTCTGTCAGGTCCGATCAGGATGAAAATTCTCCAGTCCCAATCATAATCTGGTGAACATGTTAAGTTTAGAGAAGAGTATTTCTAACCTCCAAAATGTCAATGATGTTGAAATGGTCCCTGAACCAATGTAGACTAATGTAGATGTAATGTAGAGAATGAAAGTGAAAAGTACGTCATTCTATTTAGAGCTTTTTGGGGTTTTCTCCTTGTGTCTGCAGAGCTTTCCATTTCCTCTCTAAAGCTGTTGATTGTGCTACCAAAGAAGTGAATAAATGACACTGCTAAATTTAGAACTTTAGAACTTCCCTAGGAAGGCCTCGTAATGAAAGGTTACTGGAGGGAAGAGGTTTGTTGGAGAATCAGTAAGACTGCAAAGATGTCATTTGTACATACAGCCACACAGGGAGCTCCATGCAAACCCACTTTCACCCATCAATCCTGATAGAAAGCTTCAATTAGACATTACACACATATTTGGGACAACTGAATGTTATGCAATGATATCTCTAAGCAGCTCTCCCACTTCCTGCATTTCTCTGTTGTCACACCTCTTGCTTACATGATGTAAACATTCCGGGTTCTGTTTTCCATTAAAAATGATTGCTTTTTATTAAAGAACAAATGCATGATGAAATATTTCGGTTTGTACCACCTTATCAGCATACTGGAGGCTACCCTGTTCCACACAGTTCCAGTGTAATTATTTAGTGTGTTTGAAAGGTGCTGGCAGTCAGTCTCATTTACCCTCTAATGACAGGAAAAGCTAAAGTTGTTCCATGAAACACAGCTGAAGCATGTGAAAAGATCTGCCTCTCTAGAGTTAAAACATAGATGACATAATGAGCCTATAAAGCTTTTATTTTTCTATATATAATTTTCTTTCTGTATGCTGCCCCCTGCTGTCAGTTTCTCACTTTGCAGTCCTTTCCATGTGTGTCCCTCCAGAACTGTCTGATTCGGGTGACGCCTCGCGGATGGGAGGCCTTGGTGACGGATTTCGGGCTGGCGAGAGAAGTGGTGGAGTTGCCTGTGAAAGATCCTGCCAGGAAGTTGTCCTTGGTGGGCTCAGCCTTCTGGATGGCTCCCGAGATACTCCGAGGAGAGCCCTATGACCGCAAGGCAAGTCCTAGTTTGTCCTCAGTCATTTGCTAGAAATTATATTTAGTTCTGTGTGCTGGAAGGTAAAGCATGTGACCCTGAAAGAAAGAAAATACTGATCCTTGTTTTAAATGTAAAATGTCAGTAAAAGAGAAATTTAATACTCCCAGATTACATGAAAATCTGGATATTTATGTTTTCTAAAAGAAATGGGTTTCCTACTTATTTCAGGTAGATGTTTTCTCCTTTGGCATTGTCCTTTGTGAAATCTTGGCCAGAATCCCGGCTGACCCAGAGATACTCCCCAGAACCCAGGTAGAGATCAGGAACAACCTGCTTGCATTTGTCATCCAATGGCACATCTGTACACTACTTTGTAAAAAGCAACCAGTTTATATATGACAAAGATATAGGGTGTACTAAGTTAAAATTTTACTGCCCATAGTGAAGTGAATATTGATGATGGTGTATTTCAGGACTATGGGCTGGATGTGAAGGCCTTCAGTAAGCTGGTCCCTGACTGCCCGCAGCATCTGCTGGAGATAGCAGCCAGCTGCTGTATGGTATGTAGATGAAGAAAATTCTCCCTGTAGCTGTACTTAAAGGAGAGAGAGCAAAAAAAACAGTGAGATGAGCATTTGTCTTTGCTCATCTAGTAGTGATCTATATTATTTCTACTCTGAAAACAAACTTAAATGAAATAAAAAAATATATTGTTCTTTGTTTGCGTTGTTGAGTGGTGGGAGCTGGTGACTACCTTCAGTGGTCATTGGGTAAGAGTCGGGGTACACCCTGGACTGGTCTCTAGTCCATCACAAAGCAACACAGAGACACACTGGACACACAACCATGCACACACACACACTCACACCTAATGGAAATGTTTTAGGGCGACCAATTAAGAGTTCATATTTTGGACTGCTGGAAGAAGGCAGAGTACCTAGAGAGAACCTATGCATGCAAACTGCATGCAGAAAACGCTCAGCCGGGATTCTAACCCATCATGCTACAAGGTATAAGTGCTGTCAACTGCTGAACCACTGTTCAGTCCAATATTATCAGAACACTTAAAGACTTTAAAAAAAAACCTTCTTAAAGAACTTCCTATAAACAACTTTTGATGTAACAGTGTCGGGGGTTCATGGGAGCTGAGTGGCCGTTGCAGAATTCTTGAGTTCAGAATTCTCATATTTTCTGTCTCGGCCAGCTCAGTGCAGGTGATCCAGGCTGGTACCCTTTTTCAGCTATAATGCTTACTGTAGGGAGCATAGATTTGGTTGAAGTGAGTAGTAGAGAGGATGAACCCATAAAAATTACATGTGTCAGGCAAAACCCCAGCATTTTTAAGTTTTTGGTCCACCTTATTCCACCTTATCAAAGCCAACAAACCGCCAGATCTGAGGCGAGATCAGCTTTTTAGCTTGCCTCCTATGCTGTGGTATAGAATTCCTGGAGGACATCTTGAGCAGCTGCCCAGTAGTTCTTGGGAGGATCAATACCATTGGAAACTGTGGCAGTAGTTGGCTACAATTACGTTCCCATTAACACTAAACTAGAACATGGCAACAAGTCCAGGTTAAGCTCCCATGAACACAACCATGACCATACAGCAAGTTCTACGCTCTTCTTGAACCTAAAATTTCAAGGCCTCCATAGAAGCTGCTGAAAAAGTCTCCTGTTGGCAAAGGTCAATAGGTGGCACCAGTGGTTTTGAAAACACTTGTGATACAATTATTGATACCCCTAACAATTCCTTTAAAATAAATGTAATGTAGGATTTTCCAAATTATTCTTCCAGTTTTTAAGTTAATCAGAGGTTTTCCAAACTTCAAATAAGTAATAACTGGCTTGCGGTTTCCTTGGACAGAGCCCCATTTAGCCACTGGCTACTAGGCTGGACAATGTTAGCCATATTGATTTTACCATGTACAGTGAGCAAGATGGTAAGGGAGGTAAAAAAAGAAGTCTCCAAAGCTGAGCATGGCCTCTCTGCACCAGAGAGTTGCATCTTGGGTCTGCAAGTCTCTTTTACCAGCTATAAAATTACGTCTAAATGCCAAAACAAGTTTTTTTTGGAGTGATGCTAGGAAGAAAAAAAAAACTAAACTAAACTGTTCTACCATCACAAATGTAAAATGTGTACTTTGACTTTAACTGGCACTGTGTGCCCTGGTCAAATTAAGCAAAATCTGAGCTTTTCAGAAACAAAACTTCTAGGTGGGTTTGGTGTTAAACAAAACATGCATTTCTAGGAAAGCACCTCATGCCTCCAGTTAAGTATGGTGGAGGATCTGTGATCCCGTGGGCATGCTTCTCTTCCAAAGGCCCTGGGAACCTTGTCAGAGTGCACATTAGGAACTCTTTGAAATCTTTTAAAATGGCAATCATGTGAGATCCTTTTTTGTTCTGGATCAACAACAATTTACAGGATCCTTTTCTAGAACAATTAAGACTACTTTGTCTAAAAGCCTGCATGTTAAGTATATTATTAAGCAGTTTAAATTAGAAAAAGTCACATTTTCTAACTCTTATTCCATAGTGGGTTGACAATTCTAGCCAGCATGGCAAACATTTTGGATACCACTGATCTAGTCAGATCCTGTGGGGAGGAGGGATAAAAGATCCCTCTTTCTGTTTCTCCAACCTTGTGAAACTTATGGGAGGGGACTTAGTGCTGTCCTGTGAGTTTTCTACCACTTTAGTGTGAACTTGTGCCACTGCATAAATTTTTTTTTTATTTTTAGACCTTGTACAAACCTATAAATGGAGGTGCCAGTAAATGTGTCTAGCACTGAATGCAGTGCCATTTAAAGGATATAAAACTAATATGTCTAGCTTGGGTTTGCAGGCTTACCCTTCATTAAAATACAATGTTTAGTTTTCCGCATCTTCTTCTCTAATATGACCTTGAGCTGCTAATTTTTGTTTTACATGTAATATCTACATATTTTCATTATTAAAAAAAGAAGAAATCCTCTGTTCATTTTTACTAGTTAAAGACTTAACCTACCTCGTCATCTGTGTGACATAATACATTCTCCATTCTTTTTACCTTATAACCAGCCATAAATTGCCCAACTTTTAAGTTGTAAGCCCATAAAAAGAATTAATGTATAGCATAATCTTTATTAGCAAATCTAATTAACTTGGTGACAGAAATTAGGATCATACTGCAGGATTAGTCAAGATGAATATCAGGGTTCTTCCCCTTAATGGACACAGTTTCTAAGCTGAAAAAAATACAATGATCTTGATGCCATATGAAGCATGCTTCCTAACATTATCCTTTCTCTTCTGATCCCAGGTGGAGTCCTTCCGGCGCCCAGCGTTCACCGAGTTACTAGATGAGCTGGCAGAAGCTGCTGAGGGACTTGAGCCGCCACCAAAGTCCGATCTAACAGTGAGCTGATAACTGTGTGTTCAGCAATAAGGATCACTGATCACTGTGTAGACAGGAAGCTTGAATTTAAAGACAGGCCTGAGTGTTGATGTGCCACCTGCTCCCAGCTTCCTCACTAAGCACAAAGGCACTACTTGCCTTTACTGAAAACTGTTAGATGTACAATGGATTTCCTGAACACCTTGTTGTAGATCAGTAGTTACTCTTTGAGGTAAATACAGTTTGCTATCATGACTCATAGGTCTTGTCCTCTCTTCATACTTGCCTCGTTTTGGTTGCAGTGACTTCTTTGGAATCAGTGACACAGATTATCTGACCTGCTGACATACCTTGGTCTTTGCGTCTTCTTTAGTTGTTCCATTCTACTGCTGTCAGGATTTCTGTTAAGATGTTCAGTCAGATAGCACTGGGATCAAAACTGCTTCAAGCAGCTGAGAAATCTCAGAGCATTGTTTTAAAGGGAACATATTATTCAAAATCCACTATTTTAGCCCTTAAATACATTTTGTTGTGCATTTAGAATGTGTAAGAGTGCATACAAACTGAATTTAGTGTCTCCAGGTGTTGTGGCGATATCTTTATATTCTGTTTGGGTCATATTTTTCAGTCCGCTCAGTTTTCTCTATCATCTGTTACGTTTTTCCAACTGTTATGTCACAGTATTTGCTGCGGAACAGCTATTTACGGTCATGGACTTCTGGCTGATCGATTTTGCATATCCGCCATATTTATTTCTTGTTGTGATTTTGTACTTCAAGCCTAAGTATGCCTATGCAGAGGATAAGTTCGGTTCGATTGTTGGGTGTATTAACCCACACAATTCATTACACTGTCCCCCAGCATCAGAACCTCTTCGAAGTGTCTGCTTAAATGTTATTTTTTGTTGTTGTGATTATGAATATGAATATATTATTTAATATTAATACTTTAATATTTTATCAAATAATATTTCGGTGTGTTAAGGGTTGTCCTGTGAATACCAGCCCAGTAAGGCACAGAATTGCTTAAAATACAAAATATTATTAACAAAAATAAGTCAACTCAAAGTCAAACATATTTCAGTCAACAAACTCTTTACTATGCTAAAACAACCCAACTAAACTACCAATCAAAATGAAAGAATAAGGAAGACTAATGGTTATGTACAATATAAACAAATGAATCAAAGTTGGTTGAAAATCATGACCGAAAGAGTGATGCAATATTACCATACAATGTTTTTGTTTGAGAACCAAGTATTATCTTGAAGAATCTGGAAATGAAGTTAAGTTAGTCTTGGAACTAAATTAGGCAAAAATTTGGTATACCTTCAAACAACCATTCACAATGCAAGATCAGATAAAACATTATTTTAATAACATTTTAAAGAATGATTTGCTGAATAAAATCAACCTTCTGGATAACCAATTCTCAGCGGTGTTTAATTAGCTGCCTTTATTTATTAAAATAATATTTAAAGAAATATTATTTTGAATAAAAAAACAAATCTTTATGGATAAATGGGTCTTGTTGAAGTACCCTTTAACGGGTCCTCCTGCGCGTTCGTTTTTATCCACAGTAACCTGGAAGAATTCACAACACATTCAGAATAAATCACACGGAGACAGCTGTATATTCAAAGTACCTGGCCAGG
>JAHUTJ010011104.1:0-10836 GCA_036250325.1 Characodon lateralis | reverse complement strand
GTGTGATTTTGTTGTCAGCACATTCAACTTTGTACAGAACAAAGTATTCAATGAGAATATTTCATTCATTCAGATCTAGGATGTGTTATTTGAGTGTTCCCTTTATTTTTTTGAGCAGTGTATATTATACACTTGAATTCCTGCACTAATAGGGTCTTTTAATGCAATCTCTTCAGCTTCATATATACCGTAGGTAAATATTTACCTGGGCAAGAAGACTGTTTCTACCACTGAAAAGTCCTGCATGAGAACATCTCTGTCAGGTTTGGAGCTCTGGTTTCCAACAGCGTAACCAATGCCCAGTTGGATGGCTCCTTTCAGCGCTTCCGGTGTTGGCTGCCAAACAGATTCGTATATTAAAAAAAAAAAAATTAATTACTTCATTCATGTCTTACCTTTACATTTCCCCTTATGAATAGTCTATATTTAGCATCAGTCAGCATTTGCAGTTAAAAGAGTCTGGATTATCACGTTCCCCTCAGAAAAAACGTTAAGGACTTAGTTGATCCCCTCAGCCTTACTTGGTGTTTAGTGTTAATTAGCTTTTGAACATATTCTGCGGTGCTGATGACCTTATGAACTAGCAGAATTACATTAATGTTTAAATGCTTTAAGTGTACAGCCTTAGATAGGGCTTTCTTGATGTTGTTTGGAAAGATGCTAACATGTAGCAGCTAACTGTCAGCACCACATGTTAACTGAGTGTTCTGTGTAAATACATAGGCTATCTATTTTGAAAAAACAAAATTACATTACTCTACACAAAAAATGGACCAGTGTCAGTATGTAATCTGATCACAAGCTTTACCATCATTTTGTATCTTTAAAGTAACAAGCATATAACCAAGCTAGCAACTTTTTACAGCTAGCTTACTTAAACTCACAAATATATTTGAAATAAGCACAAATTTCAACAATACATTAATTGGCAACACAAAACTAACTACAAACAAAACAACTTATTGGCTTTTGCTGTGGTGGGCACCTGAACATCCTCACTCAACTGAGGAAAGATAACCCAGAAACATCTACTATTTGGGCGGCTGGCCAGTTAGAAACTGATAATCAAGAATCTAATGTTATTTAAGTTTTGCACTTATTGGCCTCAATAGAATTAAGGGAAACAGAAAACTTAATATAATTTTTGTGTAACTGGACAATTGTGAAAGTAGTTTTACAGTACTAACACTTTCTTATTTGTGGTCAAAAAACATTTTCTGCGATCCTGAAACTGATTACAGTCCAATTTCATGACATATTTCAAAAGAACTAGACGATGTAGTAGTTTGTCAGTGATCTTCATTTTTCCTGAGAGATCCATCATCCCTCAGTTTATCTGATTATTAAGGTTTCAGCGAGAAGTTCTTTGGAAACCACATTGTTGGAACTACAATCCTATCCCATCTGTCAAGCTGTGCTATCTTCCCCAACCAACATTTACATATGGGCCCATACTGGTGGAAAATGGAGTAAACATTGTATTGTCCATAGGTTACATAATTGGAACCACGTTATTTGCATATATGTTTAAGTTTGATTTAGAATTACTTTGTACATACAGACCTACACAGAGCATCCCACTGGTTTTGGTGATTTGGGTATAATTTAGTCAACCCAAATGGGTCCCATACAATAAGCTCATTGAGTCAAGGCCCACTTAGTACCCATACACACTGAGCAACATTCATATGGGGCCCAAATACATAGGTTGGCTGGGTTTGGTTTGGGAAAATTCATATATTCAACAAAAAATTCAAAAATTTGTGTTTTTGTAAAACTGTAAAATTATGAGTCAAGATTTCAAATCATGAGGTTACATAAAAGTCTAGTTCTCTGGATGGAAAATGTTCATCTAAAATGTGTGGATATTACTATTTGCTCAAAGACTTTGATGCTAATTAATTTTAAATACTTCAGTATGATATTAAAACATGTGTCATTTTTATCAGTGATAAACACCTCTCATATGAAACGTACGAAGAAGGTTGCACTAAATCAATACTTAATAACATTTAAATACTGAACCTACTGTTGATTATTGAATATTTCTGAAATAATTGTTTAAACAAAGAAAAACAATCAACTAGGATATCAGAACAAATTTAGCAGTTTAGTTTTTCTTTTTACCTTTTTGTGATCCTTTGACGTTTTAGAGGTTTTTGTTCCTCCTTCTACCTTGTCGGCAGCCTCTGTTGACATCTTTTGGATTTAGGGAACTTATTCAAAGGGAAGCTTGGGTGTCCTTCCTCCAACTTTGAGTTCCTTTTTTCCGCTCACTAATGAATGGACCAATGATGCACGGCTTTACAATCAATGGACGTCATGGAAACTGCATTTCCCAGGTTGTCAGCTTCTGTAGATCATGTGAAGAGAGGAAGATATTTGCATGAAAAAATGTCATAACAATCACTTTGGCTTGTAGAAACCAAAGAATATCATGTTAAATCTGTCCCCTGCATGCAGCCTGACCTTGTATACACTGTTCTGTCAGAGCTACTCCACAGTTCTGATGTCATTTTCAGTTTTTGTAAGACTTTAGCTCCTGAATCCTCCAAAATAACCCTTAATCCCAATTAGGAAGGATTGTAAGACCTGTTACACACACAATCTCCCACTTTCATAACAGAGAACAGCTAAGGCTTAAAGCTTAGACCCTGAACTTCCCAAAACGCAGCCTGGGACAAAACAAAGCCTTGTTCATGACTGTAAAAGAAAATTCCTTATCTCAGTGGTCTTATCTCACAAAATTAAGGTTCTGGGTTCAAATCCCGCTTGGGCCTGTCTGTCTGAAGTTGGCCTGTTGTCCCCACGCATCTATAGGTTTCCTCCAGGTACTCCATCTTCAACACTGACCCTAAAAACCACTAGCGGAACAAATCAGAGCCGGGCCGGGGGCGGGGCAAATGACCGGGCCTTTTAATAAAGCTCATCATGACATCATTTTACAACATACACAAACCCGCAACAGCGGGGCTTACAAGCTTCGGCAACACGAAAAAAAAACTGTCCTTTTGAAGTCCATCAAGGACATGAAATATAACACACCAAGAGAACAACAAAAACATTAGGCTACATGGTAATTAATGATAAAACAACACAAATTCAAAGCAGTTCAGCACCACGGACAGCATCGGATCATTTTGACACCCACTTTATCTATTTCAAATCAGTAGATTTTAGGTTTGGTAAAACTGGCATAGCGGCCCACATGTTCACAAACAACATTTCAATATGAAGTACTTTAGGCCTACTAACCACTATTTGAAGGGCCTACGACGAGCCTTGCGCTCCGCGAACTCCTCCATGATGCTCTGTATGTCCAGTTTCTTTGCTGGACAGCACGGCAAGTCCACTCAGTCTCTCCTGTCCTATTGTGCTCCTCAAGAGTTTTTTAATTAGTTTCAACTTGGAGAATGAGCCCTCAGAGGTTGCAACGGTGACGGGAAGAGTCAAACGGAGGGCGGTGCAAACCTCACTGAATGTAGAAGTTACAGCTGGGTGGTTGACAAGGAGCATTTTTGCCAGATCCGCAACAGATTTTTGATTTGTTATCTGGTCCCGAAAAGAGGTTCTCAAACAAAGCCGCTGGCCAGGAAAGCTGGGGCCGATGTCCCGACTGTAGTGCTCACTAAGCCTCCGGGCAGCTTGGTGTAACTCCTCATCTCCTGCTTGCAGCAGTGTGATTGGGGGGAATTGCCTCAACCATTTTCACAGTTCTGTTTAAGCTGGTGAATCTTTGGGACAGTTGGTGGATGATAATATCAAGACAGGCATTAAAAACGTGCACCCGAAAGTTTCTCTCTGCGTCAGTGTCTTCAGAAAGTTCATCAAAGTGACGCTTAACTTTTCTGGCCCGGGTTGCTTCAAACTGTGTTTGACTTCCCCATTTTCTGGCTAGAGCAACAGTGGCAGACTGAGCTTCAGCAAATTGCTCCCTAAACTCCATCAAAACGCTGATGGTGTTTTGCAGAAGAGTAGATGCTTTCAGAATATCCGCGTCCTTAGCTTGCAGTAACTGTGAGGCAGCGTTTATACTCTCAAGATGCTTGGTTTGCATGTTGACCAAAAATATGAAAGAAAATTTGCTTATGGTATTCTTGAGCGCACTTGCTTCAGTGCGCTCCTCTTTTTTGTCACTGGTCAGGGATGTTTTGACGAGGACTTTTATAATGTCTCCATATTTGTGCCTTAACGTAAAAAGCGCTTCATGTCGAGACCAGCGAGTAGGACAGACGCGTTTTATTGTGACAGTTCTGCTCTCTGGCGTCATTAATTCACTGAGGAGCACCCATCGTTTGATACTGTGTCCAAAAAAGTTGTACAGCTTTTCTACAGTGTCATAGAGCTGCTTCACTCAGGGACATTTTTAACAGAGTCGTTGAGAGCAAGGTTGAGATTATGAGCAGCGCAATGAACATAACCGGCAAGGGGCTCCCTCTCTGTTATTCTTGCCTGTACGCCTAAATACGCACCACTCATATTCGCGGCCCCATCATTGCCCTCTCCGGGGCATTTAGACAGACCTATTCCATTTTTCTCTATAGAGCCCGGGATTTGGTTTTCAAGCTCAGACGCTGACGAGCCCACAGTCGCTTCAAAACCCCAAAACACTTCATTGATCTGTATATCTGTTGGAATATCCATGTCATTCTTAACATTACATAACGGTACACCAGGCTCAGCTGGTCTATCTTTGACACATCTTGCGTTGTGTCCATGATAAGGGAATAAAACGGAGCTCGGTTTATTTCATTAATTATGACATCTTTCACACGTTGAGACAGGATGTAAATAATCTCATCTTGAATCTGGTGACTTAGGTATTTCACTGACCCTACTGGTCGGTTAATTAGCTCTTTCAAAACGGGGTCGTAGCGACCTAATAACTCGATTATTGACAAAAGTTGCCAGCATTTCCCTGGCCTAGAACTTCCCTGTGGCCCCTGAATGCCAGGTTGCATGAAGCCAGAGTAAGAGTGACACTTATAATGCGCTCCAGGACCTGTCTCCAAAACAAGGCTGCATTACGCGCATTCCTCTCCATTTCCTCGTCTATGTGCTGCTCATAGGCTATGCATGCACCAGGATGTATTTGCGTGGATTCATGCTTCTCAACTTTGGCAGGAAGATGTTTCCAGTCTCTTATTCCGTTTACCCATGCATTATTGTAATAGGCCAGCAAGGCTCACAGTATACAGCAGTCTAATTTGGGGGAATAGCACATCCAGCTGCGGGGAAGATTCATCCCAACTTTAGAGGTAGTGGTGTAATAACCTTCCGAAAAACACCGATTGTTTTTATCAGTGGGAAATGGACCTTTGGGTCTGCATGGGCCCATCTTAAAGATATATCTTTTAATGTTGGCGTCCTGGATGTTTTCAGCAAAATTGGCCTGATCAGTCGGAAAACATTCCAGATGAGGGTTTTCACCTGTAGCAGGAGCAGACCTGCTGCTGCTTTCATTTTCAGTGTCCAGTGCGGGTGAGGAGGGGGGCTGCTGGTCCGGCACCAGGTGTGGCTCGACCCTGGAGCAGCCAGAAACTGCTGAGTCCCTGACATCACCGCTGTACCGCCGAGAGAGAAAAAATGGGATATAAGCAAGGCGGGCTGGGCTACTACAGTTTGCAGCCACCAACAGTCGACAACTAACTCACACATTGTGAAAAGTGATCGTTAGAATGGCTACCTGTAATTAACCTGGCTGTGCTGGCCGTTTTTGGCGGCCTGAATCGCTGCCAACAAAAAAGTCGGCTTCAGGTCCATGTCCAGTTTTTGTAACTTGGCTTTTCCTTGCTCTCTTTTTCCTTTTCTTTTCGCTTTGCTGCTCCTCTTTTATTCTTGTATGAAGTGCCACTCATGTCGGTAAAAATGCTCCACTTAGTTTACAATCTGTTGCCTAGTGACCGATGACGACGTTGGTGGACAGTTGGTGACGAGTTTTACCCAAAATATACTTGGAGAAAATATCGGTGATCCACTTGAAAATTTGCGCGTCATAAAGTTAAATGTAAGAGTGAAAATAAAGCCGGTCATGCAGAACAACGTTTTATTCAATATTTTACACCTACTACATCGCTAAAGTCAGTCGGTCTTGTATAGCTTTTAGAAACCATCACTCAGTCCTGACTGTGGCACCCTTTAAACCCCCATGTAGAGATGAATTATCTTCTAAGGCTTTTACCATGTTCGTTGGGAGACATCCAGTAGAGGGTCCTCTTTAGACTGAATAGAAATATTGCTGCTTTTAATTAGGAAGCATGAACATATAAATTGTAAGTGACATGTATAGGTTTTTACTTATTGATGTGGTGTTCTACCCCTCATCACTTCATATTAAATGCTAAATATCGTAGTGTATCAACTGGGACGTGGTAGAAATCATCTTGATGCCCCTAAATTTGGTTCGTTACCTTCTTTGTTTTTTACGATGTTATTTCTGACACTAGTGGCCTTTATTTTTGTTATTTGAAAGTAGGCAGATGGGAAGTGGGGTGAGAAGAGGGGGAAGTCATGCAGCACAGGTCACTGGGGCCAGAACTCGAACCAGGGACAACTGCATCAAGAACTGAAGCCTCTGTATTCGTATGGGTCGTGCGCTCTACTGCTACAACATCCGCTGCACCCTGGTTTGTTAACTTCTTAGGCTGGATAGGAAGTCAAAGCCAGTGGCCATCTAAGTGGTGTCTGTACTCTCCAGTCCATATTACCACATAGCTTAAAGAAAGCTTTGTGTCCAGTTATGATAGTATTATATGTTTTTTATAGTAGGCAGTGGGATTTGGCCTATTGGTCTTCCATTAGACCAGACTGACAGGATGTACACTGACCCTTACTTAAGGATAGCTGGGTTTGGCTCCAGAGGCCTTAAAAACCTTTTAACCCAAATAATTTGATTGTCACTTTCATGGGGCTGATTTCCAAAGAACTGGTAGCTGAATTTTTCACATTTTACTTGCTCTGAAAGTTTGATTAATCCCAGAACGTATTAAGTTAAAGAACAAAGCTGGATTTCTGGACTGAGCAGTTAAAATATCTTTCGGTCCCCCGAATAAGCATGAACTTCTGAAAAGACATACAAGGGTGACTGAACACGATCAGAAAAGATGAACTTCCCAATACAACTGAAGAACTGAAAATTTTCAACATGTTCGGTTGGTCCATTTGTCCATTCATGAAAAAGAGATATTTTTCTCCCTGTCTTATATTAAATCACACAGTGACAAACTTATCCTGTTTTGGGACAGTTAAGACATGCATTATGTTTATTTGCTAAATGCGATGATAATGAGAGATAGTTCCTCAGAGAAATGTTTATTATTTTGTTCAAATTCAGACGTTTACATACCTTCCCTTGGTATTTGGTAGATTTGCTTTTTAAACTGTATGACTTGGATCAAGGGCTGCAGGGTGGTGCAGTTAGTAGCACTGTTGTCTTGCAGCAAGAAGGTTCGTGGTTCGACTCTCGTCCGGGGGTCTTTCTGCATGTTCCCCCCGTGCATGCTTTGGTTCTCACCGGGTACTCCGGCTTCCTCCCACAGTCCAAAGACATGCCTGTTAGGCCAATTGGTCTCTCTAAATTGCCCTTACGTGTGTGAATGAGTGAGTGTGCTTGGTTGTTTGTGTGTTGGCCTTCAATGGACTGGTGACCGGTGTGTACCCCGCCTCCCACCCATAGGCTGCTGGAGATAGGCACCAGCTTCCCTGTGACCCACTATGGAAGAAGCGGTAGAAAATGACTGACTTGGATCAAATGTTTTGTGTTTCCTTCCTCAAGCTTTTCACAACAGTTTGGCCCATTCCTCCTGACATAACTGGTGTACTGGATCTGGTTTGAAGGCCAATTTTTCTGAGACTGAGGACTTTGTGATGGCCACTCCAAAACTTTGTTTGCTGGTACTCTGTAAATAGGTTCTGTTTTTGATTTTAACAGTAAAACTGCAGCTCTGACAACAGTACCTCACTGCTGAAGCAACATACAACAGTTCTGTTCTGGATAATTGTTACAGCCCCGGGCTTGTCCTGCCTCCATCTTCTTGTGGTTTTCTTCCTTGTTCCTGTACTGCCTTTCCATGAAGGAAGTTTCCTCCAAGTGATACAGCTCCAGTTGCGAATTGGCTGCCTCCTTCTACTGGTGGACTCCTGGCCGGGCCATCAAGGTTTACCTCTCCATGGTTGGCTGGAAGACACTTGGACAGCGCCACCCACCCAGTAGCTGCTGCCAGTGAGGAAGCCAGCTGGATGATTTGCTTGCTATTCTGATCTTTCAGTTTTCTAAGGTTGTCTTGGTGTGTTTCAGTGTTTTTGTGAGTTTTGTAGCCTGTTTGAGAAGACCTTGTTATTGTGGTTTGAGCCACTGCTTTTAGTTTCTGCTTCTTGGTAGTTTAGATTCAGTTTTTTAAATAGAATTTTCAATTAGTATCGGTTTACTCTCAAGAAGAGACACATTTAGTTGTATGTTTAGTTCATTTTTGAGGAGAACTCTGATAATTGCTGTATTTTCTTTTATTTATTTTTACTCACACATTGAAAATAAATGATCATTTATTCTGTGTAATTTGTGTACTCATGTTAGTGCCAAGGTGTATGAAGAGTATTATTACCAAGTGAGGTGTAGTACCTAATTTTCACCGCAGTGAGGCGTAAGTTAAAGAGGTCAGGGACACACGTTTTGTCGTCACGTTTCTTTTTCCCTCTCTGTTGAGATTTTATTCAAGACAGAAGATGTTCACTGTTAATGTGACTGAATAAATATGCCACAGAGGCTAAAGAGGATCACTGCCTCCGTCAAATTATTCCTCCGAGTTCAGCGCAACTGAAGCTGCAGTGATCAACAGGTTATGGGCCCAGGAGCAACTCGAGGAGAACTTTTGTTCTGATGATTTATCACCGATAGAAAGTCGCGACGGATAGCGTGCTAACGGCGGGATAGCATCATGGATCAGCGAGGGACAAGCAGGTCACCTTGACTTATATTTGACGGAGATGAGAGCAACTATGAACTTTGGGAAACTAAAGTCCTCGGACACCTGCACTTATTAGGATTGAAGAATACCGTTTTGAGGGAACCCAACGGTGAAGCTGAAGTAGCGGCAGATAGTAAGAAAAATGCTGATGCATATGTCGAGCTGATTCAACGTTTGGATGATAAAAGCCTCTCGTTAATTATGAGAGATGCACCCGATAATGGAAGAAAGGCACTTAAAATATTGAGGGACTACTTCGCCGGAAAGGATAAGCCCCGCATTATCCACCTGTACACCACGGTGACATCTTTTCAAAAGCGGAGCGACGAAACGGTTACCGACGACATCATCAGGGCAGAGGCCGCCATTACGGCTCTACGCAACGCGGGTGAGACATTAAGCGATGGCTTATTGATTGCTATGGTTTTAAAAGGACTGCCTGAAAGTTTTAAACCTTTCGCAATACATGTTACACACAACAAGGACAATATAACGTTTCCTGAGTTTAAAACGGAGCTGCGTAGTTTTGAAGACACCGAAAAGTTAACCGCGGCTGAATCCACTGACAATATAATGAAGACTGTGGCAAGAGTCGGGCGAAAGGTCACCAGGTCAAGTACGCAGACCAGAGAAAATAGTAATGCCGACATTGTGTGCTTTAAGTGTGGAACAAAAGGGCCCTGAGCAAAAGTATGCAGACGAAAGACGTGGTGCCATCATTGCAAGAGCAACACGCACAATGATACCACCTGTAGACACAATGATACCACCTGTAGACACAATGATACCACCTGTAGACACAATGATACCACCTGTAGACACAAAGACAAACAAGATGAAGCGCGGAAAGTCGCAGATGAGAGCGGCATCGGATCTGGAGGCAGCGGCGGATTATACCTTCAGGATCAAGGATGCAGAAGTCAAAATCCAGCAGCAACAGTCATCGCGCAGCATGAAAGAGAAAGGTCTGATGGTCGACACAGGAGCTACGTCACACATCATTAATGACGTAGGCAAATTTAAGAGCTTCGATCACATCTTCAAGCCTGAAACGCACTGCGTGGAGTTAGCAGACGGAACCCTCTGCAAAGGCGTCGCTCAGCGGCGGGGAGATGCTGAGGTCTTACTGATCGACCGTGTAGGACAGCGACACAGAGCAAAGCTGTTTATTCCATCATACCTCGAGGACATTTTCTCGTTAAAGTCAGCCACAGCATTAGGAGCAACAGTCACCTTTAAACAAGGACAGGACATGCTAACCCACAAAGATGGTACTAACTTTAACATTAGTGTACATGGTAAGTTGTATTATTTACCAACCCAAGCTGAGGACAGTGATAAGTGTAACACCTGCCACGATATACAGACAGAGATATTAGGCCACTGCAACTATGACGACATTCTAAGTTTGCAGAGTGTGGTTAATGGTATGCAGATTAAAGTGCAAGGTGTGTATTCATTATGTAATGTACAGTAACATTACATAATGTTACTGTACATTTACAAAGCATTCTGGGAACATTCTGAGATACTGTAATGTAGATCGGTACTCCATTTTGAAATAAAGTAGGCTACTGCTCTGGACCTTGGTGGAACATTATAATTTTGAGCTTTAGCTCTGGTTTTATTAATTTTCTATTTAACATTGTGTGTTGTCTTAGCTTCACAGTGTATAAGAGTGACTGTGTCTGTAACACAGCAATAGGTACCACCTACCAGCTTGGAACATGTTTATCTGGTAATAGTGAATATATACAGGGGTTGGACAATGAAACTGAAACACCTGTCATTTTAGTGTGGGAGGTTTCATGGCTAAATTGGACCAGCCTGGTAGCCAGTCTTCATTGATTGCACATTGCACCAGTAAGAGCAG
>JAHUTJ010011103.1:0-10838 GCA_036250325.1 Characodon lateralis | reverse complement strand
TCTTTGTTTGTTCTTAGGTTGTTATTGTTGTTCCTATGTTCCCTCTAGTTTCTCTGTTTACTTTAGTCATGATTATTCTAGTTTTCTTATTCCCCATTTGATTATTTATCTTTGTTTATAGGTTTGCTTGGTCTGTGTTTCTGTTTATTAGTTACTTTGCCCATCCTCAGCCTTTGTATTTGTTTTCACCTGTTCCTTCTGCTTCCCTGCCTCCTTGTCACACCTGTTCCCTGTTCCATTGGTTATCTGCCTTTGTTAACTCACAGTAGATTAGTTGGTTTGGCGTCTTTGTTCAGTGCTGGTTCCTTGTGTTTGTCATACCTCGTTCTTGTCCATGATTATGCTTTGTTTTTTGCCACGCCTTGCCTTGGGAAACCTGCAGTGATTTTGCTACGTTTTTGACCTGGTAAATAAATCTTTGAATTACAAACATGATCCTGCCGAGCTCTTGCCTACACTTTGGTCCGATCCAAAACCACATTGTGACTGTGTATTGAGTGTGGTAACAAACAAAATACAGAGCACTGGAGCATCTCCTTTCACATCATTTTGGAATAACCTTTTTAAATGTAAATTATTAAGGAATGTTTTTATATCAAAGTCAAAACAAATTTTTAAAGCATGAAATAGAAACATTTCCCGGTCAAAATAATTAAGCAAACACATTAGTACTGATGTCACAGAGCAGTATTCTTATTTAAATAAGTTGGACTACCGGACACCATAACGGACACGAGGCTTTCTGCCGCTAGCAACGGTGTTAGCAATAGTGTTAAGCTGCACATAAGCAACAAACACACAACTTCGCGGTGCAAAGCAACTCAAAGAGATACAAATGCATACGTACAGGGTTATTATAAATCCACACACCATTCTCTTAACAGATTTATCCCATTAATTACCTTAAAAAAAGGGGGAAAGTGCAAGACAATGATCACAGGAGACCGTATCACTGCTTCTCCCTTCACTCGTGTGTATTGAGTGCAGAAAAAAAAAGCATGCGAGTCCCCCTAGTGGATCCTTTAGGTTGTGACGTTAAAATAACCCCTTTCCCAAACAAAGAAACTTAAATGCTTCATCTTTTGCACATTTTAAACCAAATTAGGAAAACATACAAATGAAAATAATCAAAATAAATGAGCATAATATTAATAAATTGAAATTACCCTGCAACACTAGCACCTGCTGAAGGTGGCATCAAGGCGGCCTTTTTGTCTCCACTGAACAGATTAGATAAGCATCTGTAAAAAGAAAAAAAAAAAAGGTCTTTAATTAAATCCATTTAACTCAACGCAGTTATAGTCTAATGAATCCTACATCAACAGGTTTGCAGTGTTTGTATTTAGGCTCGTGACAATGTTGAAACTGCCACTTCTGCCAGCACTAAGAACGTGACTGACTAGAAAGTTAGAAACATGAAGCACGGGCATGTTCTGGCATGAGTCACCGTCATACACACACACACCCATCAACAGACTGTCCAGATATTTGGAATCAGCAATTATTGGCAATAAACAGCCCTCAGCTTGCCTGCATGTTGTGTCAGTTAATGCAAGGGTCCTTCCCATTGCAAGGCATGAATGTCAAATTTGGATGCGTGCGCTGTGGTTTCATTCAACGTCGCATGTTCTGTTTTTACCGTTTGTCTGTGATAAAGAGAGACCCACACCCCGTTTCTGCAGCAAGTCCCAGACAGCACCACACCTCACTGAATTGGGCGGTTTACTGAAGCCATGTCTACCCACAGACGCACTAAGACTCTCTTCTCCTGATCATATCAGAGCTGAAGCCACCACTACAATGAAACCCCCAAACTCCCCTCACAGTGGCTACCACAGGGCAACCACAAATACAAAAACATATTTACACGTTTACCTCCTGGCTTTCCAAACTGTCCATAATGTAGTGTACATTAGTAATAAAAAACAAAAAAGAAGTTTGACAGCTGAACTCTGAAATAAAACTAGATTTAGAAGTAAAAGTGTTCAAGCCTGTTCTTAAGCAGCTCAGTAAAAATGAAAATGTCACCTAAACAATAAAATACCTGCAAACAACTGAATTTAGACAGAGTTTTGCGAATGATGTAAGAGCAAATCTATCAGTCTAAGGGAAGCTTTTCAGTCAGACTCTGGACCAGAATTCTCAGTTTTTCCACACTTAGCTTAATTTATACTAACAGGGCAGTTGTGCTGGACCTGCAGCAACAACTCAGAACAGAGAAACGGGTTCTCAATGCACACGAAGGTTCAGTCCTGCTTAAAAACCTCACTACATCATTCCGTAGAAATATGGTAACTTCTATTGTTGGTGGAAACTCCAGTTGTCTTTTTCTCCTTTTTTCTCCCATTTTAAGAGAAATAGAGGAAACCCAAGTTTTATTAATTAGTCTAAATTAAACCAATTTAAAAATATGATTTAATCTACTGTGCATTAATTTAGCAGCACAAGTTGACAAAGTGGTGTGATGATGATGTTACAGAAGGTTGTAACTTGCTTCTATCTGGTATTTCCTTTTCATGTAAACCAGCAAAGCAAGCAATCAGTGCGAGCATGTTCTCACACGCCCTCCTCTGAGTAAACCACATTCTTTAGTTAAAAAGACTTCCACAAAGACAGGGATACGATCTGAGTCTCCCCCCCTGAGGTTCTCACGCAGGCCTGGTCAGACCTAAAGGTTAAGGTCTGACCAGGCATTTCTCAACCCCAGCGATTTTTAAAACCAGTGGATAGTTGTTGCAGAAGGACCCAGTGATGCTAATCTTTAAAAGGAAAAAAACTCAATGCTACTGTATTTTGCTACAGAAATCAGATTAAAGCGAATTACAGCAGCTGTAATGTAAAACCCTGCAAAACCAATAAAGAACTATAAAACATAAAAGATATCAATAAGCATTAGCACAAATTAGTAATCTTTCCTATTCAAACTCATTGAACAATATTAGGTCTTAAAAGCCTGTTTAACAGATGTTTAAGCATGCATAATTCCAATCATACAGAGGGGGTTCTAAAAATAATACGTAACATGCCAACCAGCTTAAGACCTGAAATGAAAACCATAGCAACACTGCTTCAGAAGATCACCTGAGCAACATCAGTGCGTGAGTAAACAACTTTCTACAAAGTTCAGTGCAAAACTTCGCTGAACATGAAATATTACAAAAAGAAAATCATCACACACACCTGTGAGTGTGTCTGTGTGTGTATTAATAAAGTAAAGCCTGAAAAAAAAAAGAAAAACTGAAAGTTATTTAATTAGAGGTACTAATTGTAAAAAGTAAGGATTCCCTGACTCCTCATATCTAGTTTTCAAAATCAAAATCATCTGCCAGTTTCTACATCATTGTGAGGAAAGGTTGTCTCACAATTTATTTTCAGCTGTGAGATGTTTTAGGGGTTTCTTGCCTCTGCAGCCTGTTTCAAGTCACCCCACAGCATCAGAATAAGATAAAAATCTGGGCTTCGATATGGCCCAGGATTATTTCTATTTCTGCCAGTCCTTCATGGATTTACTGGAATGTATTGGGTCATTGTCATGTTGCAGGGCCAAATTATGCTTCAGTTGAAATTGTTTTACATCTTCTGAAAAACACCTATTGATACAGAAAACTGTGGATTCTAAGATGGTGAACTGATCAGGTTTGGATGCCCGACGTAGCCACGTTGGCAGTTGTTTTGACTAATCTCCATTTCTTGACTATTTTGGAGATAGGCTTGCTGGCTAATTTGCATTACCAGACTAATAAGCTGCTAGAAGCTTCTTCCTGAAGGCCTCACACAGCTCTTTAAAGCTGTCAATGGTGTTCAGTCTCCTTTTAACAGTCAGGAGCAAAACATTTTAGATGATATTCAATGTTTTTTTTTTACATTACTTCATTTTTCTGAGTATTGTCAATGTTGTTAATAATGTTTAATATCAATAAATACAAATGTGAAAAAAAATTGTTTTTTGACTTTTGTAGAGAGTCCCAATTTCTTCCACATGACTGTAATTAACTTTTACTTAATTAATGTTATTTAAATAAATGACGTTTTTCTGTCTGTGTTATAACCATGAAATATTTCAGTGATTTGGAAAAACGAGACAGTGAGGCTAAAAAAAATATTTTCAATACACACACACACACACACACACACACACACACACACGCAAACTCAACGATGCATTTTGTTTTAATTAAGAAGCAAAACAAAAAGGTTCAAAGATGACCGCAGTGTCTCAGTCTTGTGTGGGATGAGGTTTTAATGGGAATGAATTTGGAATAGCCAGACACCCCTCCCTCATTTTTCCCTCTCTTTCCAGACAATACACCAAAGGCACATGATTTTACACCATTTTACAACCCATCTCTGGCCAGAAGGCACCTTATGATATCACAGCACGCACTGTATGGTTCAGGCAAGGTCAAAAAGTGGGCTGAGATTTCTGAGTCAACTCACATTTATAAAAAACAAGGGGAAAGGTGAATGTTTAATACAATGTAGCTTCATCACACTGGGAAACATATGTGAGAAAACACGTTGGTCTTGAAAAACTGTGTATTGTTTTATTGGGACAGAAGACAATGTAGCAGACCTTTCACACCAGCATAAACTGGGAGATCTATTTATCATATAGAGACGCAGTTAATCATCGGTTTATTCAATTTTAAACATTACGAAAAATCATGAAAGTTGCTTTCAAATAGCTTTGGTGCTTTTTTTGCTTGCTTTTGTCCACATATTGACTCACAAGCTCCTGCATATGAGTAGCATTATGAAATGTTATATTTTTTCTTCTTTAAATGAGAGACCAGAATATTGCCAATGCACTGACATGGGCTGATGTTTAAATCAGCTCAGATGTTTAAACACAAAAGTTAGTTTAATAGGGTTATAACAAGACATCACTTTGAGGGTTGTCTATTTTTCAAGAGCGGTTACATGAGGGTACATGTCTGGTATTTCTTTATGGACTGTTTTTCTTCTTAAAACTGAAAGATCTTCACAGATGTCTCTGTAATATAGTTTTTTTTTGTGTGTGTCCTGTCCCGGCAGCTAAGGCGAACAGTATGGTGGGTCCGGCTGCCCTACAGTGTCAGGTCAGATTTGCTCTACCAAAGGTGGAAAGCGAAATGCACAATTGTTGCATTTACTACATGGTGTGACAGAATGTGTCCAATTCAAACAAATAAGTGAAACAGCCACTCTAAAGTATAAGGAGACAAACATGGTAGTTGAGGTCAGGGTAAAACTTTAATTAAAAATACATTTTAAGTATTGTTAGCATATTTAAAAAATGCACAAAAATATATTTTAGATCCTGTTGAGGGAAGACACATGGATCATGAAACCACATTGATATATTTAATATTATCATTTGTCATGTTCTCAGGTAGCATTTAATGATAAACATGTGACTCAGTGCCAGAGCCAACCTTCAAAGTAGTTTAAAGGTCAAGAATCAGTTTCCTCCCTCCCCCTGTCCTCCACCTGCTATTATTATCTGTACCCAAATCTGACCTCTCCACCCTCCATCTCTAACTGTCAGCCTTCCTTCAGCCCCTGCTGCTTGTCACATCTCCCTCTGTTACCTGGCACATCTCTCACCTCTCCATCTCCCAGCTCCACCACTTTTCTCCCACCGCCCACTATATATACCCTCTCCATCCTTTCGGCATGTCTGTCCCCCTCGCCCCATCTTGTTTTGACTCCTCTACCTTTCACAGACCCTGCGGCTCGCTCTGATCCCCTCCCTCTCTGTGTCCCTCTCTACTTTTCTGACACTCTGAAGTGTCGCTGGTGAACTTCCTTCTGTGTTCCATCTGCCCCTTTCCCACCTCTCCCACTCCCTTCCAGCAGACCCACCTACTCAACGGGTGCTCAACATGCATGCAAGTGGGCTCACACACGGCCCAGAGCTGTCGACGTGCTCCTTGGACCCAACCACTCTGTACCGCAGCACAGCAGCAGGGGGGAGTGTCAGGATGCTAAGGGGAGGGGAGGCGGGAGGGGAGAGCAGAGGTACCTTTGCAGCCTCTGCTTCGGGAGAGGGAGGTTTGAGGGGCAAAACAAATGAAACAATTAAACTAACTTTTTATGTCTTCACCTGACAAAATGAGCTGCTGGTTGAGCTTGTCTTAATTCTTAAATAAATAAATAAATAGTAATCTGTGAAATTCCCAAAATCACGTCTATATGTAACACTTTCACATGCTGTGTTTCTGTGTTACTCAGTTATTTTACTTGCAATATATCTGGCACATATTTTCTTGCACATAACCTTGTTTGCACAAATATAAAAGCTCATTTTAAATGAAAATATAGACAACTTATGTCACTTGTACAATTTAGGTGTATGTTTAGATGTATGTTTCTATTTATTGTACAATGGTATATATTTCTTTATTTTAATAATATTTGTTCTTTTTAAATTAGTAGTTTAAGTAGTTTGGTCTTTGTTCTATCACTGCTGCTGATACATTGTGAATTTTCCAACTCATGGACAAATAATTCTGTTTTATTCTATAAAAAATATGTGCTGTGAGTTAAATGCTTTGCACTCAGCAACACTCACAGATAAATATAAAACAGTAAAATTTACTTTGTTCATTTATTTTATAATATAGTATTAGTATATAGTATTTACATAATATAATTGGTCATTAAAATAATTATTTATGATATAAATATTTTATTTACAGTGTTTATTGGTCAAAACAAACTGAAAAAAGCAAAAAAAAAAAAAAAAAAAAAACATTTGGCCATTGTGTAAAATAATAAAAATTTGAATATGTAATAGCATTGCTTTAAATTTATAAGAGTAAAACTTTAAATTTAAGCTCTTTGTTATAATTGTCATTAGCCTTAAATTAAAACTTTAGCCTCATGGAAAATTATGAAAACTGACAAACATGTAAATCTATCTCTTAAAATATTACAATTTATTTTGTTGTTCAAGTTGTGATTAACTATTTTTATTACGTCTGATAAGTTACCAAAACGCAGGATATTTAAGGATTTTAAAGAATGTGGCAAACGTTTTCATCACTTTACATTAATGCTACCTTCATCTAAAGAAATTTAGAACAATTAATTTAACTGCCTATTTGGTAATTGTTAATTTTCTTCCACCCTCTGTGTCGGTAAGCTACAAAAAAATCTGTCTTATTGCAGGCTTTTAACAGTATTATTCCGTTTGCAGCAGTCTGAGGACCTGTGTACTGCTCCCACCTGCTGGTTAAAAAGCTGTGATGTTTTTTTGTTACTCAACAAATTGAATCCCAGCCAATCTCAGAGAGATTTAATGTGTGTCCTTGTATGTGTGTGTGTGCATTTTACACGGAGCGATGTTTAATCACTTCCATCCACTTAGTTTGCTCTCCCTCTCTCTGCAGTTCTGTTTCTCCCACACCTATCTCTTGCAGCCATTCAGCCTCAGAATAAAAGAGCAGGACAGCAGAGGGCCGCCGCCCTGATGAACTCCACATGCTGACAAGCACAAATAATCAGCAGCCCTTTATGAAACCAGTGCATACAGTAATAACAGTTTGCTGGCTGGTGTTGTTTATGTCACACCGTTGCTCTCGGAAGCCGCAGGAGGGAAGAGTCAGTAACCGTAAGAGATGTTGGGCCTGTCCTGTTTAATTCCATGTTTATAGGTTTGCCTTTTATAACACACGCAGACTGAGGCATCCAGGCCACAAGCGCATGGTAAAATGATCATGGCTCTTCTCCGCTGCTAATTGGAGCCTTGGTACCTTCCCTCCCAGTGAGGATTCAGCGATGTGTGGTGCGACCTGAGCCCTGACGCCAGCTGCAGCCTCTGTCTCTCTCTCACTGCACAGATGTTTTTGCTGCTCCATCAAACCAGCTTTAAAGTTTATACAGGCAGCATTTATGTTGTCAGGATAACTGACAAAGCAAACATGCATGCACTAATGTGTTGCCACAGATGCTCCCTACAGTTATGACATTATTGCATCAGTTATTATAGTAAATATAGTTCATATTCATTACTTTTAGCTGTTGGGATTTACAGTCCTTCAAAATACTTTTCTCCCTTATAAGGATGTCCACAAAGGTCTTTTAATAAACTGTTGTTATGGAAACTTTGTATCCTCATGAAGCAACTATTTAATGTAGTTCTCTAACAGTGCACTTTGGAGATGTGAAAACCATTGCACTAGTAAAATAAAATAAGTTGTTTTTTTTTTTACTTCCCTTACCATCACGTGCACTGAAAATATAAACTTGGCTCCTCATCCAGCCTTTTCCATCACAGTTGTAATTATTTGAATATTTTTAAGTATTGCTCTGACTAATATTGGCAAGTTTGGGAGATTAGCTATTTTCCTGTAGCCATTTCCATACTTATAAAGAACCACCCAGATCAACCTTGCTTGAATGACTTGATCTCGTGTCTTACCTTTATTGGATTTATATGATTTGAGAAGAAACATTTGACTTTCCTACTTAGAGATCAGAGTTCAGGAAACAGTTGAGTTCATTTTTACTTGAAACTTGAAAATTTTAACTTAGAAGTGACAATGCAAAGCATTATTAAACTGCATCCGTCAACTAATCACACTGTGCCAATATATACAATTGTTTTTGTTTTGTTTTTCAATACAACAAACTCAGAAATTTGAAATCCTGCTACAGTTTTAAAATATAAGACTAGTCTCTGTAAATGTTTACCTTTATTAAAAAGGATACTCATTTCGAAAGGTTTGAAAACTGTTAGGCAAGCTTTAAAACACTTTCTGATAAATAATCTTGAAATGCAAAAGACAGATTACCTCTCTGTGTCAATATTTATCTCAAATAAACAAGAATGTCCTAAGGAGTTTGTGTACCAACTGTTATGTCTGCGGACGTGTTTAGTGCAATGAAATGATAAACACATTCAACGTCATAGTTCCTATAGCAACAATACATTTATAAGCTAACTTTTCAAAACCCCTAAGTCCATGTTACGTAGACTCTGATTTACAGGTTTGCAATTACTTTACATTGTGGCTTACATTTTTTCTGACATCTATGCTCTAAGAATAGCAGTGATTGCATATTATTGCTTTTACCTGAAACAAACTTCTTATTAGATGAAGAAAGGCCACAGAGCAGTATATTTGAAAGGGTCTATTTTAAAGACTTCTGCACATATAAAAGCACAACAACAAGGGAGGAGAACAGAGTGCAGAATAGCTTGTGGTGAGGCGAGTGATGTGATCAAGGCAACAAAGTAATTATGGTATGCATAAGGATAGGATGCATAAGAGTGGGAGAGTTGAGTTAGAGTACAACTGAGGAGAAAGACAAGGTGGTGAAAAGAAGAGGGTGAGGAAGGATCATATGAGGCTGTGCAATCTCCTAAAGACTCCTTTGTTACATATTTGGCATTTGGAAGAAAAATCTCCTTCTTTCCCCAGGGTATCTGTCCAGTTTCAGATTTCCACATCTAACTTTTACCTCTTACTACAGCTAATCTATTTTCTGTGTTATTTGTCATTCCATTAGTTTGAGTTAGCTGACTAACCGAAACTGAAAAATTCTGCTTCATGTTTATCTGTAGATTTAATATTCAGCCTGTCTCTACCCTCCCAGTATTCCTTCTCCCATATTCCTAATATATTACATATTTATACTGTACACAGTGCATTTCCTGGACCTCACAAGATCTAGTTAGTCCTTTGACTGCACTTCCCTTATGCTCCACATAGGGGCAAGATTTACCAGCGAAGGGTGATGTGCTGATTTCAAGACTGTCAGACTGAACGGAATGGCTTCGTGTTTGGGATTTTTGTACTCTACCAGTCAAAAGTTTTGAAACTCTTTCTTATTCAAACTAGGGTCAAGATGATTAAGATCAATCAATCTTCAATCTTGTTAGTGTCAGGACTACTTTGACAGCTTCCTTTGGGGGGTGGGGGAGGGGTCTTCTATATCAGTTTACTAAATCTACTCTGGACCATTTCAACTAGCACAGAATAACACAATTTGGGCTTTCCAGAGAGGTGGTGATTCTTTACATTTTTATACACTTTTTATTAAAAATGAAAAATTTGAATTTTAATGGAAAGACCTCAGGTAAAGATTAACAGTTTTCTAGGCTCATCAAAAAACAAACAAAAAATGCCAAGTGATCAAGAATTTCTTAAAAAAACACGTGAAAAATGATTTATTACAATATTACAGATGCCACAACAAAATTTCAAAAAACATTGATCACTCTTAGACTCAATAAAGTAAACTCTTACTATAGCATCTCTTACTATAAATACAATGCATCCATAGCCCTTGGATTTATCATTTTCTTACATTTTGTAAAAATGTAAAGGATTCAGTTATAGAACAATAACCTGAGCTTTGAACATCTACTGATCAGTCCTTCTACCAAAAATGGAAAGTAAATGGCACAACTGCAAACCTAATAATACACGTTTGTTCTCTTATACCGACAGGCAGGCGAGGGAAGAATTATTCAGAGAAGCAGCCAGACGGCACATTGTAGCTCTGGAGGAGCTATGGTGATTCACAGTTCAGCTGGGAGAATCCATTAAAGCACAAATCTTATCTTTGTGGTAGGGACAAGAAGAAAGCCAAACTGCAAAGCCCCATTTGCAGTTTGACATGCAGGAGACACAGCTAAAATGTGGAAGTAGGTGTTCTGGTCTGATGAAACCAAAACTAAACCTTTTAATCTACTGGCAATCAAAAGCACACCACACCAGACGCTATAATATAATATAATATAATATAATATAATATAATATAATATAATATAATATAATATAATATAATATAATATAATATAATATAATATAATATAATATAATATAATATAATATAATATAATATAA
>JAHUTJ010011102.1:0-10841 GCA_036250325.1 Characodon lateralis | reverse complement strand
TGAAATTGATTGTCAATCAGTGTTGCTTCCTAAGTGGACAGTTTGATTTCACAGAAGTTTGATTTACTTGGAGTTATATTGTGTTGTTTAAGTGTTCCCTTTATTTTTTTGAGCAGTGTATTTAAAAGAAGCATGAAAACAGAAAATGTCAGGCAATCTTGCTTTTTAAGTGGCCTGAAAGCACTATTAAACAAAAATCTGTCTTTATCTGTTAGATTAAGAATTGCAATAGGTAGGCCACAAAGGCAGCAGGTGAAACTCAGCATACAGTAGACCAGTTTATCAAAGGGCAAAAAGAGACATACCAAACAGCCAGACCTGCATACTCAACAATAAGGTCATTTTAAAGAACCTAAGGAACTTAACTGGAGTACCCGGAGAAAACCATGCAGGAGTATTAGAACATAAGAAACTCATTAGAAAAGCCTCAGCTGAGACATAAGGACATTTCTTTGGTGAAAATAAAGTTGTTTTTTAAAAATGGTTAAACATTTCTAATATAATGTTTTGAAATTGAGAGTTTAGGATTGAAGAGTTTATTTTAAAACTGAGCCATCTGTATGCCATTATACTCTAAAGTCCACCAACAGAATATGTACGCTCACACAGTTTCTTGTCATCGTCTGAAGTGAGTATGAGTGTCTTCTTGGTGGAGAAAACACAATGTGAGCACAGACTGGGATCAGTGGGGCCTTATAAAGATCTTGTGGTGTATCTAAAAATAGTCAGACTCAAAGCTTGACTCTTTACTTTCCATCATACTTTTTGCTTGCCAGGGCAACTGGTCTTTGTGACACAACTCACCAGAAATATAGGCTAGATGGGTGTGATTATTTCTTCCATATATTGTATTAGTCATGTTGGAAAAGTGCTAATTGAGTTTTTTTCTTGTATTTATGTATGTAATTATACAGATTTTTAGGACAAGAAATTTGACTAGATTTGAAAATACAGATTTTTCAACCCTTAGACAGTGATAGAGCAGAGCAGTGGTGAGTCTAACCAGGAAGTGTATTGTCAACCTTATAAGCCCTGTTATAGAGTCTAGCTATTAGCTCCAGGATTTCATCTGTAGTGAGCAACCAGACAGGCAAACAGTATGACAGATTGGAAAGCATTGTTGCATGAAAATATGTTTTGGAAACAGATTGTCAAATTTGGCCTAATTCTACAACAAACATAACTTCAAACATAAACTTCACTATCACTTGAACTAGAAAAATGTACTGCAAAGTACACCAAAAATGTTTGGAAGTACACCATACTTTCTACTTGTACTTGATTAACATCATTTTTAAGTAATGCCACTTGAGCGCAGTTTTTGGCTACTCTGCCGTCGTTTCTCTAGAAGTTAGATAATATTACTGAGCTTCATTTATTATTTTTCAACAACAACAGACCAAGCATCAGGTTTAGATTGCCATCTTTAACAAATTACTTTGTCAGGACATTTACAAATGTCCTTTTCTATAGTCTACTCATATGCTGAATTCATCAAGCGTTGGATTGTTCACCCACTAATAGGGAAAGTGAGCTGGGTTTAGACCGTCGTGAGACAGTTTAGTTTTACCCCTTCCCAGGATAGCTCCTGGATGCCTTCCTCGGGAGGTGTTCCAGGCACGTCTCACCGGGAGGAGGCCCAGGGGATGGCCCAGGACACGCTGGAGGGACTATGTCTGTCGGCTGGCCTGGGAACGCCTTGGGCTTCCCCCAGAGGAGCTGGAGGAGGTGTCAGGGGAGAGGGACGTCTGGGTGTCTCTGCTGAGTCTGCTGTCCCCGCAACCCGGTCCCGGATAAAGCAGAAGACGACGAGTACGAGTACTAATATGCTGATGTAAGGAAATGGGGTTGTGTGTCTTAAATGCAAAAAAATCTAACAGCAGTCCACTTGGACGGTTTTGTTTGATTGAGGAGTTACAATTTGGCATATTTATTTAAGAGTCAATGGGTTAAATAGGTGCAGTTTTAGTGGAAATATGGTGAATTATGAACTATCCAATAACTATTTCACAATTAGTTTAATTTAATTGTGAGATTCAAACATTTTTAGATTGATTATCTTGACAGTTCAACACTGGAGGAGGTTGGGTATGAAACGTGTGGGTATGAAACATGGGTATGAAGTGGTGAATGTGCAAATCAGGCTTGCTTTAAGAAAGCTATATTATAAAAAAAACATTTGAAGTATTCATTACATGGGACTACGTACAGAAAACCCTTCACTCTGAGCTGAGGCATAACATTTCTTAAAGATACAATAAATGAAACTGTTGATTTGCACATTGCTCCTCATGAGCTGTTAATATCACTCATTATTGAAGCTTCCAAAGAACATACATGAAAACCCTTCCATTGAACATTTCTAGAAGTCCTGGTGAACCACTCATTGTAAAGACATTCCACAACTTCACAAGTTTGACCTCAAGGGATGCCTCCAATGACTTCACAAAGTTTGGGAAAAGCTGTGGTCTCTGAATAAAGCTGGCATCTTTAAACTGTCTTTTTCATAGTTTCCAGTAAATGATTCCTCCTCCATCAGTATGAGTGTTCACACTGCAGTCGACCCACATGAACACACAGCCTGTAGATTATGCGCTCTAGTTCAATGACTGGCTGCAAGCCAGAAATAACAGAACAATTGAGCAGAGTTTTTTTCTGTTCACTGAATGTGTTTCTTATACTTATACTCTCAGCTCCTCTTATCTCAGATTTCTTGTCCATGTCACTTTGGATATGCTTAATCTGAATATGATGCTGGAAAAAAAGCAGACAAATAAAAAGCAGAGCAAATATTTATGTGGAAAATGCTGTTTTGGAAATGACAAGCAAGAGCCACACCAAAACAAAAAAAAAAAAACATTTTATTGTCCTTTTAGAAAGCCAGTCAGAAGAGTTTTTTTCTTCTCTGTACTCCGTTCTCCAACATGGTGTCAGACCATATAACATAGTAGCATTTGGAAGGTATTATAACGTCAGCTAAGCGGTCATGTTTTCGGAAAGTGTTACCACTATCAGCCACAATCAGCCGGAAGGTTCTCACACCCCAAACGGAGAAGTAAAGGTTAGGACGGCCAGCTGAGCAGCTCTAATGGAATAGGAGTGACAAAAGTCTGGGGCTGCAGATACCACCAGATGGCTGCTTAGGGTTTTCGTCAGACTAAAATGTGCGCAGGCTGACGTCATAGAGGGAGCCCCAGACAGACAGGGTGGGGGAGAGCAAGTTAACTACAAACAGAAGGAGGAAGTGATGCTTGGCTTTGTCATGAAGTCTGCAACAAACTACTCCTCCCTTTTTCTTTTTCCTTATGACGGATTGGAAGGTACAAAGCCCAAACCCGTTTAAAATAAGGAAGAGACACCAAACTTCAACTGCCCTTATGAACTCCGATGATGAAGATTGTTGCTAAAGATTGGAATAACCTACTTCTGCGAAAAAGAAAATGAATCTGACCAAAAAGTTGGTTTAACTACCATCAGAGGTCAGGTTTTAGTGCAAGCAGATGTATCAGAGGTCCTCCACTGGTTTCCAAGTGGTCACAATAATCAAAACAATTCTGTTTAGTAATAAAGTGCCAAACTTACAACACATTTATTAGAAGGCTTTATGGAGAAAGCAAATAATTTAAATTTCAGTCAAATGAAACTGAGTTAATTCCAGTCCAAGTCTTACTCCTGCATTAGTCATGTTATTGGGAGGTCTTATTATCTGCATGCAGAATCGACCAGGGAACAGAAAAACGATAAAAGAATGGATTCATTTTTTAAAGCAGAGTAAAATAATGTCAATGGCTTCTGGGAACGAGCAACAGCGCATGTGGAAAGGGTGGAATGGTTAGAGGTTTGAGGAGAAACATGGATTAAATCAGAAGCATTATTGTGCTCAGGAAGACAGCGAAGACTGAGAGGGTGAATGATCCTCGTGAAAGTATGAGGGAGGTGGGTAAATTTCCAGGGAGATGTCGATGAGAGCGAAGTTGGGCAAGGTTTGGAGGTCCAGTTGGACATTGGACAGGGGAGAGTAGGATAGGGGGTGGGCAGGGGCTGCTAGAGATAGAGGAGCTGCTTAGAATGTCCAAGTTAAATTTTTGAGGACCCTTATTCATGAGGGTTCTGGTAATGGTGATTCGGATCAGTGTGGAAGCCAACAAGGAATCTTCAATGTAGGAGGTTCAGAGATCACAGGGAGAGGAGCTCGAAGAAGGCATACAAAAATATAAATTTTACAATGGTTTACAAGAAAAATCACTCAAAAAGAAACATTCTACCAGAAGGGTTGGCTATCAGGAAAGTCAGGAAAGAATAGTTGTCACATGGCTTCTAAATCTCCAGCAACCAAACAAGGAGATTATCAGCAGGTATTCTCTCTGCAGCCAGCAGCTGGGAACCATGCCATCTCTGCTGGATGCTACGTGGTTCCCAGCTGCTGGGAACCACGTAGCATCCAGCAGAGATGCTACGTTCTGGAAAGACCTCACACAAAACTCATTTATACAAACCAGGATCATAACAGCATTAAGAAAAATCTGTTCCTCTTATTCCATTTACAACCTTGTCCAGCATTATTTCCACATCTTGTTGAGTAAAAAAAAACTGATAAATTCATTTCCATCTGCAATTGAATAATTTCCCACTAGGATAATTGTTTCTCGAACTGTGAACTTCCTTACCATGTACCTCAATGTGCACGTTGTCAAGAAAAACTTGGATCTTGTTTATTACCTCAGCCAAGGAGTCTTTGGTTGGCGTTGGTTTGTCCATTTATCTGTTTGCAGTATATCTCAAAACCTCAAAAGCTCTAAACGGATCTGAATAAAATTTGCAGACAGATTACTTATTGTAAAATTTTCAGACAAGATGATTATATTTTGGTCGTGATGTGGAGCACCATCTGGATCCAGGATATTTTTGAAGGATTTAATAAGTGCAAGACCATGGCGAGACAACTTGAATTTCCCACATTTTTCATCCCCTTGTCAGCAGCTGTCATGCAATGCCCAGAAGTCATCCAGAGTATAGCTCATCAGTATAGACAAAGCTAACTTGTTAAATAGTATGTTTATATGGACATAAGTATTAGGAATGAAGTGCCAATAAAAACACATAATTTAAACGCTCCAATCAGAATATTCTGATCTGTTTCGGCTCAATCAGTAAGAAATTGTTTTACGAACAAGAGGAGTGGTCTATACAAATTCAAAATCCGACCTCCATGTGTGCTGGTGCATTCTTGGCGCTCAGAAGGGTTAACTGAAAATTTTAACTGAGATGTTTTTCTAAACAGTGATGGAACAGGTTGCCAATCAATCGCAACACGATTAACTAATTGCAATTAATTATTGCACAATTAATCATTATCATTTTAAAAATTACAGTCACGAGTAAAAATAGATTATGACAGGACACTGTCAGTCAAAATGATATACAACGGAGAGAGTCTAGTGGAACCTTTGGCACTAAGAAAAGTCAGAACCAACACACTTCCACATTTGTTGTTTTTCTTCTTCTGTGGTTGTTTTAGGGAAATTTGACAACTTTGAGCATGTCAAAGTGCTCCTATTCTGGAATAAGCTTGGTGTATGTAAACACACATCATGATTGGATTATCTGATTTTGCAGCCATATAAAAGTGTATTCAGATTTATTTATTTTTGTTCAACTCAAACATATTTGAATCCAATCAAGATATATTTGGAGCATGTAAACATAGCAAATGACCAAATTGCCTTAGTGGAGCTTTGTGCTCTATGATTGTTTTTTAGTTCCAACTGTTTTAACATTTAACACATTTACCATTTTTACACATCTTTATCCGGGATAAACAATAAATGTCAAAAGTGCAGTGAAACTGATTATGTTAATAAAATGCCATCTGGCAAAACAAATATCCTCATTTTGAAAATCAGAATCCATCAGCTTTTTCTAAAACTTCACTTTGATTTATTCAACTGGCAACAGAAAAGCTACTTTTTTGGTATATCAATTGTATCTCATATAATTTTCTCTGTGTGCACCATTTAAGGCCGATCAGGTGCCACTTAGGAAATTACAAAAGGTAAGTTGAAATGACGCAAAGGTAAAGGACACATACTTTATCTCATGCATAACATTAAAGTTCTTAACAGTAGTTATGGAGGCCAAAATGCTTTTAGCATGTTTATTTCAAAGTCATCTAAAGTTTCCTCAAGTTTGGCAAATTGCAGAAGTAAAACATAAAATGCCTGTCTTATTTCAGGCTCCTTGGTGTTCTAATTAATAGTTTTATTTTGCCATAGCGAAGCGGAGTATGATGTGAATGGTCAAGGGAATTTATTCAGTGCTGTCGAAAATATTGCCTAATCGAAACAGATATTAGGTGAAATGTATTGGTCCATGCACATAACCTTGTGGAACCCCATAACTAACTCAAGCGCATAATGAGAATATCTTTTATTGACCTTAGAAAGGTTAAGAGGACAGAAAAGATTTCACACAAAACAGGCCATTGTGAAAACTGATGTTTCATTTTAAATCTGTGATCAATGGGACAGATGCTATAAAAACAAAATTACTTCCAATAAATTTTAATGGTGATAAAAAATTTGAGTTGTACAGGAATTCATTGGTCAACAGACCAGATCCTTTTCCCGTATTTGTCAGGGTTTGGGTTTGTTGGGGACCAAATTAGGAACAGGACAACAGCATTTGGGAGATTACCTATTTTTTCAGAGAAACCACATCAGTGGGTGTCATACACACAAAGCCAAACCCTGGAGTAAATGTCAAACTACACTAAAAACATCCAAATTAATACTTTACTTTCATTGTCCCTTTATTCCTATCTGCGAGTAAGTACAACAATCTCAGCACTTTCTCAATGAATGCTTCTGCTTAGTGATTCCAAATGAAACTTAGAGAAATCTTTATTCAAAGCACTATTTTGTAGATTATGTAAGCAGCATCCATCTGTCGGAAGCTATCTTTGCTTGTCCCACAGTGATGTTTGTTAGAGTTGTGTAAGCCTCAGAGTACAGTGTCATCTGATCTTTTTTATTTTGGGCCCTTTGTTTTAGGCAGATGAAGAAATGTTTCTTAGTCATTCTAGGTTCTTCTAGTTTGTTTATGTTTGAAAAATCCATTTCTAAGCTTACATTTGCGGTGGGAATGGTAGAGATGTGACCATCTCTCATACCATCTCCTTGGAAAAGTTATATTGGGTCCTTGCTGTTTATGGCACTCATCAATGTTGAGTAAGGCCAATGTTTTCAAAGAGTTTGTACAGTTTTTCCCTGATGGCAATTCACATGTTTAAATTAATCTGTAAAAGGTAGATATACATTCACTAGGCGATTTTTCGGTACAACTTACTATTACTAGGTCCCCTTCCCCCCTTGGTCTCTTTAGAGCTCTAGCTACTGTGGCAGGCTGGTGCCTGCCCAGCATGTTGGGGGTTCTGAGGGGTGTGTCCTGATTGGTGTTGGGCGGGCTTGCTGCCAGGGGTTTGTGGGGGCAATGGGCAACAATAGAGACAGGGTCCTGGGCTTGGCCTGCATGGCAGGAGATAGCGGCATAGCTATCCAGGCCAAAGAGCCACCTGGTGCCTCTTTGGCCTGGAAGCTGCTGCTCTCCTGGTTCACTGATGACCTGCCACTGGGTGGGGTGGCATGCCTGAAATGCCAAGACAGGATACGTGAAAAAGGTTAAAAAAGAAACATTGCAACAATTAGCGCACAGGAGCAGCACAGAAGAGGTAGCTTTGGCCCTCACAGGATCGGCAGTCATATTCAATGAATTAGAATATTATTGAAAAGTTCATATATTTCAGTAACTCATTTCACTAACTGAAACACATTATATAGTTTAACTGCACACAGACTGTTTTAAAAAATTGTATTTCTTGTAATTATGATAATTTTCTTTTTACAGCTAATAAAAACATTTAAGATTAGAAAATTACATCAGACCAATAAAAAATATTTTAACACAAAAATGTGAGCTTAATGAAAAGAATGTTCAACACTTAGGTTGTTATTTTCAAAAAGTACTTTTAATCTGACAAAATGAGCCTCATCGGAATGTATATTCTACTTTATTCAAAATGAATGTCAGCACAAGTAGATTTGCAGTGAATTACAGGAGCATCAATTCTCTGGATAATGCAGGACGCAGGAAGAGATGCAAGGCACTGAACCCCATGATTCACCACCATGGCCACATCCCTGAAGTTGGGGTGTTGGAGACCCAGCTCCTTTCTGACAGCAGAGTCTCCTCTAACCCAACCCCAAAGTGCTATTTGTTTCTAATGTCTTAAAATTCACGAATGAAACGTCTTTCTTCCGCATACTAATACTTATTATCTTTGTCAACAAGAAATCGAACAGGTGTACCTAATAAAGTGTCTAAAGAGTGTAGAGCCCTTCCTTGATCTGCTAGCCCTGTAATCTGATCTCAGGAAGCAGACAACATTGGATTGATGCATTGACATATGGATTATATATAGACTATTTACCAGTAACAGTTCCTATTAGAGAAATCCAGCTTCCACTTCCTTTTTTTGCTTGCGTGAAGCTCACATTTATGTATTTTTTCAAAGAATATGTCTTATAATTTTACAGTTTTAACCCCTGCTGGTTCAAGTTCTGAGTAGGTTAATGGAAACTTTAGTATTTCTCTTTGTGCCCAATTGACTGCCCAGCGACAGGTTTTTAAACCACATATATACCAAATAACTGACTCAACTTTGAAAAAACTAAATAAAGGACATGAACATCCATTTAATTCTTCTACTAATGTAGGGTCATGTCATGGCAGAATCTGCCTGATCAGCGAGTAGTCAGTCATCCTCTATGAACAATTAAACTTATGCTTAAAATCCTATTTAATACCCATAACATTGGTGTAACTGTGGTTCCAAGTTTATTTGTCCCCTCAAAAGAAGAAAAACACAATGTGTGCTTATCATGCCTAATATTGTACCTCAAGGTTTTGTTCTGGGTTCTGTTCAGTTTGCTTTCTATACAGTCTACTTCTACTTCTGTGGCCCTGCATTGATATGAAATCTCAGACAGGGAAATCTAAAACTCCTTTTGCATAATAGTGCGTTGGGGTACACCAAATTTATAATGATCTCAAATTTATAATCATCCATCGTCCTTAATACTACATGTGCTGGGGTCTGTCAAGGGTCACTTTGATGATTGTACAGCAAAATGTTTTTCTGTGATGTTACATGTCCTGAGGATAAGCCTTTTTCCATCATATTGTTTACTTTTATATCAATTCTCAATGGATGATTTCTCCTGTTACTGCTGACTAAAAGGCAATAAAAACAACCTCCACCCAACTGTTAAGAAAAACTCATTCCGCCTTGAATAGAATTCATAGGTCTTTTTATAGTTACATGTGTCATTTTATAGTCATTAAGGAAGCTACAGTCCCACCCAACTCCTGTAACCAAGACGATGTACAGTTTGGGGATTCCTTGTGCATCCCCCTTATCTAAAGAGAAAAAAAAATCATATTTACTGTTTCTGAATAATTAGAGGCCCAAATAGAATATTTTTCCCTTATTTTTATTCAAAAGAATTTGTGTTACGGTCTTGCAGTCCTGTCAGTTTGGGGACAAAATTAAAGGAAAACCCTTTAGTTAAAGGGCAAACCGACTTAAACAAGTCATTTTTAAGAATTTTCTCTCAGGTTGGCTTAGCTTTGTACGTGAGCACAAATGCATGAGAAAGTCAGTTTTCATTCTCAGTGTTAATGTTGCATGCTGTGCTGGAGCTCAGATCTGGGATTTTTCTCCATTCTATGGATTTAAACAAGAAACATCCTCACAGATTGAGATTATACCATACAGTGTGCGCTGCTAGTTTAATGTGATGTGATGTTTAATGTTAATGTAATGTGATGTTTAATGTGAAAAGAAGACAAAAAGTGGTTATTTGCGCAAAGGCTCAGGTGGACTGGCAATTTGTCCATTCTGGAGAAATCCAGAATGGCTGTTTCACTCCAGGAAATATCTCCTGGTGCCAGAAAGACAGAGTAGAAAGAGCAAAAGTAAGCCTCCCTGTTCTCTTTCATATCTTCTGATCCTAAAGAGACCCAAAGTTACGCCTTTGCACCTCACGATCAACTAAAAGTTCCCAACAATGGGGTATTACAGCAGCAGAGTCTGCAGTTCGCACACAGCAGGCACATTGTGTCCTCTTCCAGAGTCTGCAGATGATGAAAAATATTTGGATCAGCAGAATCTGATGCAGTTAATGACATGCTAAGGATGCAGCAATACAACTTTGAATATTTTTGTAGCGCTGAATCCCTTTGGACAATCTTGTTTGGATGAGGACTGCAACTCAACCTTGTCTTACACGAATGAAGGCTGCAAGTGGAAGCTAATACTGATGGGTATTCCGATTTCTTTTGGGAGAAATAATTCCTAATGACAAAAATGCATTGACTGTTTTTTATTATATGTTAATTATATAAATATGCCTCTATTTATTCACTCACATTTTATTCATAGTGCTACAAATTTCATTATAAAATACAAAAACAAACTTATGTAAAATATGTAAAACAGAAACACATCACTTGAAGCTACGTCCCTTAGGGTCCGAAATACCAGGTGCAGGATCTTAATGTGCTAAATCTTGGTGGATTTAACTGTATGACACACAGTGATGTGCGATCGGGTTTATGACTGTTGAGGCACAGACTCCTCTGGAGGCAGATGGACAAATATACAGTACAAACCAAATGTTTGGACACACCTTCTCATTCAAAGAGTTGTCTTTATTTTCATGACTATGAATATTGTAGCTTCACACTGAAGGCATCAAAACTATGAATTAACACATGTGGAATTA